>CM076570.1:1275221816-1275274259 GCA_034641835.2 Pinus albicaulis | reverse complement strand
CTCAAATAAACCCTTTGGTAAGCATAAGACTCATGACATCCACTTAGAAATCCTTAAACACAAGCTCTACACTTTGGACAATGTAGTCATGCACATGCTCTCAAATGTGAACAAACTTAAAGACTTATACAACAATCTACCTTAGATGACACAACCATCCACCTCAACCGCTAGGTTTCCTATCTCAACACCAAGCTTGATGAACTTGGTTGTGAGCTCTCTAACCAACCTTTTACCATAGTTTTCATTTAGCGAAAGGAATTTAGTAGGATATGGGCATGCTAGTAGAGGGATTACTCTTCTAATGGAGTGGGACATTGTTATGATAATCATCACATTAAGTAATAAGAATTCCCTAAAATAGATATGAATAAGTTTGATGATTTTGATCCCACTAGTCAAGTTACCCAAATGGAACATTATTTCTCTCTACACTTTCATACTAATAATTCATGAAACTTAGAGTGGGAGTGTTGTACTTGGATGAAGAGTGTAGGAAATTTTGGCAATGGCATAAGAAATATCATGGAGGATACATTTCCTACATCCAATTTCTGAAGACCATCTACTCTTGTTTTGGATAAGACACTCATTATTTGGGAAGTTTGAATATGTTGTGCAAAACAAGAGTAACTATATAATTTATAACAACCTTTGAGAAATTGGAAACTTACACATGAGTATGTCTTATTCCCTTTTTAAAGAATCTTTCATTAATGGTCTTGAGAAGGTAATTGGAGAGAAATTTGTGATACAATTCCCAATTACTTTGTTGGAGGCTTGTGAGAGAGCACAAGAAGTTGATATGGGTATAAATGCATACACCAAAAAACACTTTTTTATTTTCCTCTCCCACCATCTTTGGCATGTACTACCACCCCCTGCCCTATCAACCCTAGAGAATCCAAAAAAAATTGCTAAAATAAGTCACAAAATGATAATCCCTTCAACTATGCTATAATTTTAATAAGTGGTACTTCAAAGGGCATAAATGTAAAGAACATAAATTATTCCATGTATATGTGACCTCCCAACAATAATTGAAAGACATTTTTCGTATATGAAGCTCTTGAACTAGAATTTGCATAGATCACCCTTCCTCGTCAAGAAAAAACAACTTAGAAGCCCCTCGTGAGGAACCCCAAATTTCTCTCCATGCTTTATCATACATTTTTTACCCAAATCTCAAAATATTGGGTTCATCAATTCTATCTGTAAGAGAGTGGTTGAAGAAACCCATTGTTACGTCCATCAAATGTA
The DNA here is from genome assembly GCA_034641835.2 of Pinus albicaulis. Taxonomy (NCBI): domain Eukaryota; kingdom Viridiplantae; phylum Streptophyta; class Pinopsida; order Pinales; family Pinaceae; genus Pinus; species Pinus albicaulis. The sequence goes on along the minus strand of CM076570.1, from coordinate 1,275,272,999 downwards.
TAAATTTGAAATTATGATAGCTAATGGAGGGTTGACAAAACATGGTGGCTAAAGTGAAAATGTGAAACTTCAAATGGGATATTTTCAATTCAAATCTTGCATGTTTTCTATGGAAATGGGTGGTTGTGATGTAGTTCTTGGTTAAAATTTTATCACACTTTGAGTCTTGATACCATGGGTTTCAAGGAATTATACACTGGCTTTAATAGGGATGGGCATAAATATACACTCCTTGGGGATTAATTTCAACTCCCTTGAATTATTATCTCTCACCACATGGAGAAGCTATGGAAGAAAGGCCACTCCAACATTATTGTATAGTTCAATGCTATACAATTCATGGACAACCCTTCACAAGAAATTCATCCTAATTTGTAGATGTTCAGGACTAAACATCAATAGGTGTTTGAAATAATCTAGGGCATGATCATAGATTCCCTTAGTCCTAACTAGTAAAGCACCCAATATGCATCTGTATATGCACCCTTTTGCATAAAAAATTGAAATGGAAAAGATCATCTATGAACTCTTGGAAGTTGGAGCCATATGTCCTACTATAGGCCCTTACTCAACACCCATGGTTATGGTATTGAAAAAACAAGGTAGATTGTGCATGTGTTTATATTTCAGGGTTCTCAATTAGTTGATCATCATTTAGATAAATTTCTCACTCCACTTATTGATTATCTCTTAGATTAGCTTCATGGACCAAGTTATTCACTAAATTGGACCTTCACTTAAGATACTACTGGATTTAAATGAAAAAAAACATCTAAGATCTTTTAGATTCATGTGATGATTATTAAGTAACAAGGGTGAGATGGTGGTGACTTAAGGGACCTTGAAAGCACTATTGATATCAATTAGTATTTGGTCTAACATTTCCATGGATTTTATTATAGGATTCTCAAAAGCATGCAACAAATCGATCATCATGGTGGTAGTCATCCACCTTTTCCTTTTCCTATATGGTATGGTAGTGGCTTCATATTTAGTTAGCACATATAAGATTTATGAAGCATATATCACCCTTCACACCAAAGAATCATTTTACATGCACTTAAGGACAATTTGGTTCTTGGTCGAAATAAAATGAAGTAATAAGTGAACCAGTGTCATGCAAATGATGTTTTGCAGAAGGAATTAGGCGTTTATTTGTATTCAACCCTTTAAATATACATCTCTAAAAGAGAATGCCACTAGAAGTTGAATTGGAGTTCTATGGCCCCTATTAGACTCTCTAGTGCATCAGACAAGATGATTTCAAATTAGTTGTTCCATCCCATGACACAAAGATACATCCAATCTTTCATGTGTCTTATTTAAAGAAGCCAGTTGGATTGAATCACATGGTATAAACTAGTTTCTAATAACTTGATGAAGAAAACTCCATCTAAACATTACTAGAACTAGTATTAGCTACCAAAGAGTATTGACTATGCTAATTAATTTTCTAAGAAGTGTTGATCCAATGGAAAGATATGTAACCAAAAGATGCCACCTTGGCCCTAAACAATGGTTTTATAACAGTTTCCACATCTTAGACTTAATGATGACATTTCTTATTAATGGGGATAAATTGCTATGGCCTTACCCTAATTATCTAAAAATGGAGAAGTAACTTCTCCTCTAAAAAACTGACTGTCCTCTGACACTTTGCCAGTAAAAAAAATGGGCCTTAATGTAAACAATTTTTAAAATCTCTTCAAGGTGATGAATTAGTTTTCACATGAAATTTTATAAAGTAACTCAGTCACATGAAACTAAAAATGGAAAACATGAAGGGTATAAAAATATAATTTGATGATGTTCACCCCTCATCGACTATGTCTTTGGGCTTGCTTTAAATAGCTAGACCACTCTATTGATTTCAATAGTAAAAGAGTACATGAAAATTGTTGATAATTTAGTGGCTTGCTTCCCCTACAAGGAAACGTTCTCCCACAAATAATTCTCACCCCAAAATTATGACCTCCTACAACAATTCATGAAAAGGTCAACATGAAAAGAACTCACACATCAAGTCCTTGTACTCCACTTAAAGACCAAGCATAAGATGTACAAAAAATCCACATTGAAGTACTGAAAAAGCTTCTCTCAAAAACACATAATGAGAAAATATAAAGAAGAGTTGCATCATAGAAGTCACATCTACTGCAAATAAAATAAGAAGGTTTTAAAACCACTACAAGGTTTTCTCCATGCTCAAAATTCCTTCAAAAATGCATCAAACCTTTAATTTTTTCTAGCACTAAAATACTCAATCTTGCAAAATTTCCTTCCAGAAGTGCTCCAATAAGAAAACTTAGGCTACCAATGGATTCATAATTCCCAAAAACCCCTCTCTAGGCTCTTCTTGGGCTCAAAAATACCAAAAATTGAACAAGTTATGCCTCCTTGAACAACTTTCGCTATTTGTCCCTCAATTTCACAAAACCCCCTGACTATGCAACATTTTCATGCTTTAAACAGTTTGAGAGGTGACAATTTCACCTGCAAATGGTGCATTTTTTTGCTTCATTAATTTTCCCAATAACCCCCTAAGTGAAAAATTAGGGCCACATGGGCACATATTCCAATGCATTGGAGCCAACGGTCCGTCGACCAAGCACCTCCACTTGTTATTGCTGGTCACACGGGCCACCGGAAACCATGGGCGGGGCCTAACAACCTACTCCTCCTTCATAGTGCTTCCCACATAGTCATAGATTCCTGCCACTAGCACATTTGGCCCAATTTCCGACAGCCAAAGTGTCTCTATTGCGACACATAGTCATCGGAAGAGTGAAACTATGAGGTGGGACAAAACATGGTTAGCCTTAGAGTCGCAATTTCGGCACTTCAATAAAGTGTCAGAATAGCGACACTTTTCTGACATTTTCCAAACCATCGCTCTTCCGACATTTTCCAAACCACCACTATTTCGACATTTTCCAAACCGTCGCTCTTCCGACATTTTCCAAACCATCGCTCTTTCGACGTTTTCCAAACCATTTCTCTTCTGACATTTTCCAATCCGTCGGTCTTTCGACGTTTTCCAAAGTGTCGGTATTTCGACGAAAGTTTAGAAATAGTTAAAAAATAAAATGTCGCTCTTCCGACATTAAGAGCATCAGTCTTCCAACAGATGTTTAAAAATATTTAAAAAAGCAACGTCAATCTTTCGACGTTAAGAGCATCGGTATTTCGACAAAAGTTTAAACATATTTAAAAAAGAAACGTCACTCTTTTGAAGTTAATAGCGTCAGTCTTCCGACAGAAGTTTAAAAATATTTAAAAAAGAAACGTCGCTCTTCCGATGTTAAGAGCGTCGGTCTTCCGACAGAAGTTTAAAAATATTTAAAAAAGAAACGTCGCTCTTCCAATGTTAAGAGCATTGGTCTTCTGATGGAAGTTTAAAAATATTTAAAAAAACATCACTCTTCTAATGTTTAAAGCGTCTGTTGTTCAACGAAAGTTTAAAAATATTTAAAAAACAGAAACATCGCTCTACACGCAACATACAAGTGTGTGCTACTCTATATGATTTAGTCTTTGATCCAAGTCCTTCATGTGGCGATGAAAATGCTCCATAGAATGAAGGAGGTCTTCCCAACGCTTGACCTATCCATTAAAGTTCTACCAAGGAGGAATTTTATATGCCAATATAGGTCAATAAAGTGCATGTACTGGAATCATCCATGTGTATGCTTAATCCGATACCTAGCTTTTTGTCTCAACAAGAACCTTTGTGTCTGAGATATGGTGCCTATGGGAGGCTCCTTCTCTTTCTCTCTATTTGGGTGAGTTCATATTGTATGGGGCTCGAGATAAGGTTACAAAAACGAGCATCAGTTTCCTCCATATGGTGGTGAGTGCATGTATTTCCCCGATCTTGTAGCAGGCTACTCCTTTGTGGACACGGGCATGTTTATGAGGCATGGTGGAGGGACTAAGAAATAAAGGAGAGCATATGGTCAAGAGAGGAAAGGTACAAGCAACTTGTGCCAAGTGATAACCCATGTGTCAGAGAGTTATGGCCAGGTGACCAAGCGTTGGGGGAGGCTAAGACCTGATAGGTTGACAACCAAAAAGTAGAGAACAAAGGAGATGATGTGACTCAAGAGAGTGTAGGGAGGGTGACACAGGGTCAACTGGAAAGAGCATTAGAGGAAGGAAAGCAACCCAAGGGAACATACCATAGAGAGGCCTCTTGGGCCTTGAAGGAAGCCAAATACTGACATAAACAAACCTTACTATAATGCTATGCATAGGAACACCAAAGTAAAAAAATGAAAGTAGTGATCAGAAACTAGGAGGTGCTACTCAAACAAAAGCTAGTAGAGAGCATGTCTACAAAAGGTGTCAAATAATAGAATGAGTTATCATGATGCATGCATAAGAAATGAAGCTTTAAATCTCCATCACATACATCAAAGTTGCAAGGAGAAAGAAACGATTGGGCAAAACCTATTTTCCAAGTCATCAATTAGAAATTGCCTTCGTTGTTGTAGTTCCACTCCCTAAGGGAGGGTCGTTCTTTTCTAGAGCCACAAAGTTTTACCAAAGATAACAGATAGTTTCAGGCAAGGGCTCGAGGCCTTTGTGAGCCTGGGATTATGGAATTATGTTATCATGTGATAGAATGTTTGGGTGGTGAACTTGGATGGGATTATGGAATTATGCTATCATGCAATATAAGGTTTGGGTGGAGAACTTGGAAATTTATTGGTAGGAATGGATTGCCAGTTTTTTCTGTAGTTCACAACTTGTAATGGAAACACATTGTTGATTTTTGGAGCTCAAGGGGATGGTGGTTGCATCAAAGATGATAGGAATAGTGTGTTTACTAGCTTGAAAGTTGCACTTGTTAAATGGGTAGCTTCTAATTTTCACTGGAAGTTAATCCTTTTTCTTGCCTTCCATCCAACTATTAAATTGGTTTAACTCTTCCTCAGAGACATAGTAAGTTAATTCTAAGATCATAGATCCATACGTTTTTACTTTTAGTTCAAGATTTCTATTGGTTTTTTTTCCTTTTAGTTCAGGATTTCTATTGGTTTGTTCTGGATTATATTCTTCAATTTCTAGTGAGGAATGTGGATATTTTGGTTGATCTACTCTTGATGGATCTGTTATGCTACGAATTGGTTTCACCTTCTGAGCTAATATATATACAACAACAATCTCTGTGGATATGGTGCAAGTAAAATTGGAAATTATCATGGTTATGGAGGATATCTGAGAAAAATTAGCAACCGATGATCTTCTTGGGCACCCACCAGTCGGATTCATACAAGATGAAAGAGATTTAGTAGTGGATATTGAGAGCATCCTAGCAGAGAATGAGGAGAAGCATCCAACAGAGCATAATGAAGCAGGAGATAGCCTCACCCCAAATTTAAGAAACTAAATGCATTGAAACTCATTTTACAGTCAGAGGCCAAGAGCCTCCTCTCATCAGAAACCAAAAGAAACTCTTTCAAAAATATGCAAGGTAATACGGTCAAAAAAATTAAAAATATGCAGGGGATTTTAGCAGATCGAGTTACATTTTTCTTATGAGGCCAAGAGCATTCCTTTGTTATAGGCTGAGAGAACCACCTTTGGAGGGTCAAGAGCATTTTATAGTCGAAGGCCAAGAGCCTCTTCTCATCGGAAGCCAAAAGAAACTCTTTCAAAAATATGTAAGGGATTTGAGCAGATCTCAAAAATTAAATATCTCTTACAATGCAACTCGATCTGCTCTAAAATCCCCTGCATTTAGCTCAATCGAAAGGTTTGGATGTCTCTTGCCTACTCCAAAAATTAACATTTCATTCTACCTGAAATCAACTTGAAAAATTAACATTTCATGCAAATTGTTATGCAAACCCAAATTTGTTTTGAAGTGATCAATAAACTTGGATGCAATATGTCAAGGCAGAGGCTAATACCGTCCTTACAAGTATTTTGCCTAGTATTTTTCAGACAAATGCAATATATGCTTCTTAAATTTTACTAGTGCTTAAACCCAGTTGCTTTCTGAAAATTGACTCTAGTGTCGACGTTTAGTACTGTCAAATAAGCCAATAGGAATGTAAGCAATCATAAGAGGATTATGAGATGCCTGAAAGAGAAATTCTCAAAGACCAACTCCAAAATTTCCTATAAACAGATGACTCAACTGAATTACCAACCCAGGAATAGCACTGCACTAGAGGAGATAGGGTGACAGGGTGACACAGATGTTCGTGATGAGTTGCAAATTCTGGAGCCCCAACAACAAGAGGGAATACTAGACCTAGAACACCAAACACCATAACAAAGAACTAGAGTAGAACACCAAAAAAAAATTTATTATCATAGCACCAAAGCAAACCTACTAAAGCCTAATGCATTGAAAAAAAACTTTAAAGTACTAACAAAAGTCGATAGGGAATTATGACATGGAAGGAAAATTGAACAAGGGTTGACCACCACCATGAGATATCACTGAACAAATCTCTTTGCATACTGAGCCATTGCCCCACCTGAGTCCTAAGTTAATCCACAATGGGTTCAAATTGTTGACTGTTATTTATGGTTGGCATGTGTGGGGCTAGCAAATAAGTGATGCCCGTGCATTCCATCATCCCCCCCTTTATATCATCTGACATCTTGGCTGCCTTGACATGTGTTGGTTGGTGAATTCAAGACCTGCCTTCATTCATGAAAATTCATAAATTCACTTAGGGGATGGCTTGAGCATATAAATGTCCATTTTTTATAAGGATCCCTTCATTCGATTTTGTGGCATCATTTGCAAGCCTATTGAGAGCCTTCAAGACTTAAGAAGATGACCTCTTGGAATCTAAGGGTCTCTTTTTTGAATTCTCACAATGAGTGATGCTAATTTTCTATCGGGCATCTCATAATCCTCTTCTGATTGGCTTTGAGTCTGATGTTTATGTGTGCATTGCCTTGGTTGACATGTGCTCCAAGTGCGGCTGTGTAGAAGCAACATGCCAAGTCTTTGACAAAACATCTAAAAGGGATGTGGTTTCACGAAGTGCAATGATTTTTGGGTTAGCCTAGATTGGATTTGCCTTGTGAAGTCAGTAAGATGTTTCACTTGTGTGTCATACATTATTGTCATTTCTATATAATTTACTGTTTTCAAACTTAGTTATTATGTAGGTGAAAAGGTCAATAAATACTATAATTATGTAGATGAGAACTCAATCATTAGGTTAGTGCATTTGATCCTTGAAGTTCACTAATACATAATGAGATTAAAATGAGAATTATTGTTATATATTGACAATTGTAGGTAAAAAAACATCTTATACACTTCTTCTTACTTTTTTAGTACCTTTAGTTCTCATGAGGATATTGCAAACTTTATTGAGAGAAGGATTAAACAAGCTTTCTACTTCAAATCCAGAGTGTTCCAAATACAATGCTCCCTCAAACAAGGTTTACATACTTTTGACAACAGAATTGTATGAAAGTACTCTACCATTCAAAAGGATATCCTAAGGCCTACATGCTCAGATTATAGTCCTAAAAAAATGTGCCCTAGACCAGACTTGAATTACACTTATTCTTACAAGCCTGTACTTAAATGAACCCCAAAAGTCAAGGATAAAAAATCATTGAATAAAAACACATATATGGATGCTCAAAATCCTACAACAGACTTGTATGAAAATACTCTACCATTCAGATTTGTATGAAAATACACTACCATTCAAAAGGATATCCTAAGGCCTACATGCTCAGATTATAGTCTTAAAAAAATGTGCCCTAGACCAGACTTGAATTACACTTATTCTTACAAGCCTATACTTAAATGAACCCCAAAAGTCAAGGATCAAAAATCATTGAATAAAAACACATATATGGATGCTTAAAATCTTGCAAAAAACTCGTATGAAAATACTCTACCATTCAAAAGGATATCCTAACGCCTACATGCTCAGATTATAGTCCTAAAAAAATGTGCCCTAGACTAGACTTGAATTACACTTATTATTACAATCTTGTACTTAAATGAACCCCAAAAGTCAAGGATCAAAAATCATTGAATAAAAACACATATATGGATGATCAAAAGTTTAATCGATTTGCTTTGATTTGAGATATAATCAATAGATTTCAATGGCCAAGAAATAATCTGTAAATTATCGTATCGACATGTTGAAAAATAGAACTAAAATACAAAAGCAACCACAAATAAAGTGCGAGATTTGCAGATTGACCTGTGATGGAGCCGATTACAGCTGGAATTCCTTCAGAGTTGTGGAGTGAGCGGACGGTTTCACAATTTGTGGACTCAAACTTCGGACTTTGTAACCTCCACAAATAAAGTGCGAGATTTGCAGATTGACCTGTGATGGAGCCGATTACAGCTGGAATTCCTTCAGAGTTGTGGAGTGAGCGGACGGTTTCACAATTTGTGGACTCAAACTTCGGACTTTGTAACCTCCAGTGCCTTCCTTTTTTCTTATTGTTAGTCGGACACCCTTTCGCAAGAAACACAAAGGCGAGATCTCATAAGCACAAATGGGATTTGTTATTTATTTATTTATTTTCAAAAATAAATTCTTAAAATTGAACATATCATGTCCTTCCATGTCCAAGAAATTGGAAAATAAAACATCCCAAGATTGTGATATATTAAATAACAAAAATACTAATAGATCCGAGAGAGGTATCGCATGCTTCTGCAGATAGAATTTCTAAAAAAATAATAAAACAATATCTGAAGTAGCTAGCTAGGGAAGAGACAGGCGAGCTAATAAACTAAACTAATACTATTTTATTCTATGCTAAGGAGGAAAATAAATTTAGAATTGCAGCAACAAGGTGTTGTTGCAAGGAACAGTTTCTACATCTCTTGTTATTGATCTTCCTCTTCATCATCAAATTCAGCCTTCTCATTAGCCATTGCATCTTGGTATTTCTGATATTTAGACACCAAATCATTCATGTTTCTCTCTGCTTCTCTGAGATCCATCTCATCCATGCCCTCACCAGTGTACCAATGCAAGAAAGCCTTTCTCCTGAACATGGCTATGAACTGCTCACTCACCCTTCTAAACATCTCCTGAATCGATGTTGAGTTCCCAATGAATGTGGATGCCATGGACAGACCCCTAGGAGGGATATCACAGACGCTGGACTTCTCATTTTTGGGAATCCACTCCAAAAAATAAGAGGAGATCTTGTTCTAAACATTGATCATCTGCTCATCCACTTCTTTGGTGCTTATTTTTCCTTTGAACATGGCATATGCAGTCAGGTACCTTCCATGCCAGGGATCTACAACACACATCATACTCTTGGCATTCCAGATCCAGTACCTCCTCCCAAAGAGTGGCACACTTGAAACCCTTGCAGGAAATCACAGTTCTTAGACTCCTTCCTAACGACATCAAGCACAGAATCAATGAGCTCGGCTCTTTCTATGTAATGCCCCTTGGCCCAGTTGTTTCCAACCCCGGATTGGCCAAAAACAAATTTATCAGGTCTGAAGACCTGTCCATAAGGCCCGGTCCTCACACTGTCCATGGTGCCAGGCTCCAGATCCATGAGCATGGCTTGGGGCACAAATCTCCCATAGCTCACCTCATTGTAGTAAACATTAACCCTTTCAAGCTGTAGATCTGAAGTGCCCTGATATCTACCAGTAGGATCGATCCTGTGTTCTTCATAGACCACTTCCCAGAACTTGGAGCTGATCTAGTTGCCACATTGGCCCCCCTGAATGTGAAGGATCTCTCGCATTTTTTCTATTGACCCAACTCATATTTGGATCAGATCTGAACTGCCCCTCCAAGCGGGATTTGTTATTTATAACCTAATGTATCAGAGCAGAAGGAAATAAATCACTGGACCTCAACCAAATGTATCAGAGCAGACCTGCAACAGGCACTCGGGATCAATTTCTTTACTTATCACATCCTTCCTCCAAACTTGCAATAGTATGGCTGCATCCTTCCTCGAAACCGGTGACAGTATGGCCACATCCTCCCTCCTTCCCCGGACAAACCATGCAACCAGAGGGAAATGAAAGAGGGAAATTAAAAATTTTGATATTTGAAAATTTTTGACATTTTGAAATGAAATACATGTGTTTTGTGTTTTTTAAGGCCACTCAAATTCCATTAAATAAAATGTGTGAGACTTTTCTTGGGGTTAATAAGGGGTTTGGGTAAATAAGTGGTATTGTTGATTATAAATAATTATTAATGAGATTAGATCTAAGACATTTATTTAAATTATTAACTGTAAAAAATTGTTGAATTTTTATTTCATAAACTAGGGATTTTGGTTGATTTTTTAATCTAATTATGTGATATTAAAGATGAATTATGGTAACTTAAAAATAATTTTTATGTGGTTAAAAGGGAAGTAGTAATGTTATGGTATGAATGATTATTTTCAATGAAATTTTTGGTTTAGTAAGGATAACTCATCTATGGACATTTTCCATGATTTTTAAGATGAAGTCAATATAGGAAAGGTGATACATAAAGGGCTCCCACATGATTTAGAAATTTTATATCTATTGGTTTATAAACATTAGAGGTGGAAAAATATCCTAAGTTCTAGAGCTAAGTTTTTTCCAACTTAGCTATATCTTGAACAAAAAATTGTTGTTGACATCAAGGATATGATAGAAATTTGGTGGGTTGTAGGGTAGTCTTGTCATGAAATAAATGTAATGTAGTTACTAGGTAGGTAGGGGGAACCATTTTGGTGGAACTTGGCCATAAATAAGACATCTATCCATGCATATTTTTTTAAGAACAAATACACCTAGTGGATTATCATTGTAAGGGAATCACTTTAGGATCTAGGCTACTGTGCACATACTAACTAAAGGGATATTAGTGAAACCCACAAAATTATTATAGGTTCTTTTATAGAAATAGGTGTTATTGTGCTCTCATTGGTTAGGTATGGGAAAATGACAATAAAGTAAGGAAGGATTTGACTACTGGAAAATTAGAGGAATGATTCCACACAAAACCAAGCGTGGTTCTGCAGTACTTTCTAGGCTAAGGGCTTTTGAAGGGTTTCTCCCACCATATGACTGGAAGAAGAGAATGGTCATTCCAAATGCTCTGAAAGTGTTGAGGCTTTAGCCAGGTCAACGATATTTTTTGCTAGGAAGGCTTTCTAAAGAAGTTGGCTGGCATCACTATGACACTATTACGGAATTAGAAGGGAAGAGAAAGGCAAAGGCTTAAGTATCATATATGAGGAGGAAGCAATTGGAAAAATTGAGATCAAAAGCAATGGAGTTAGCCGAAAAGTAGCTTGCCCCAGAGATGGATAAGATAAAAATTGACAACATATTGGTCAATTTCCTTGACCCTTTATTGGTTATTTAGAAGGAGTATGAGTACACCACCATTAATATCAAGGTAACTGGCCCCTAGCAGATCAAGAGCTACAAGTTGTAGTTTTTTTCAGAACATCAACATACCACAACCATGCTTACAGCCAGGATATGTTTTTTGAGGAGGAGAAATCTCGTCGAGATCAACATCAAGAATCCATTGAAAAAAAAAAGTACAACTTGTGGTGATTCCAGATGAGCATAGATGAATAGCTACAATAGATGTTGAATGTGTAAATTATGGAGGAAAAAGATGAAATTCATCTTCCTTTTGCATTCGAGCGAGAGGAAAATCAATCATCAATGAAAATTCAAAATTTTCAAGCTGAGCAAGATCAACCAAATTGGGGGCAGAGTTTGGGGAACCTTCGTAAGTGAATGGGGCCTATGTGATATGGCTATGAGTTATCTACCTCCACACAATCTGATATGCAAACAGTAAAAATTGTAGACATAGGGTTAATTAACCCCACACATAGTGGAGTTAGCGCCCGAAAAGTAGCTTGCCCCAAAGATGGAGCTCTTAGCTTCAATAAAGTATTAGATAAGCTGCATGTTGTGCTAAATGAAGCAATCAATTTTGAAAATGATAAGAAATTATTTCTGAAGATGAGGTTTTTGAATAGAAAGATATAACTACACAGAAATAATTACACTGTTGATACAATAATAATATAATCTACAAACAGCATTCTCACATTCATGATCTGAGTATATAGTGAATTAGATAGAAGTAAGAAAACAATTACTTCTTCAAAGCTAATTCAAATTTGGAGGGCTTAGGGGATTGGGGCTTAGGGGTTAGGGGATTAGGGGTTAGGGGTTAGGGGCTAGGGTTTAGGGGGTTAAATGGGTTAGGGGTTGGGAATTAGTGTTTAAGGGGTTAGGGGTTAAGGGTTAGAGGTTTAGGGTTTAGGGGGTTAAATGGGTTAGGAATTTAGAGGTTTAGGGGCTTAGGGGATTTAGCAGTTAAGGATTTTAGCTAGGGGTTAGAGGTTTAGGGTTTAGGGGTTTAAATGGGTTATAGGGGTTTAGAGGTTTAGGGGGTTAGGGAATTTAGTAGTTAAGGATTTTTGGGGTTAAGGGTTAGGGTACAAGGTTAAATGGGTTAGGGTTGGGAAATAGGGTTTAAGGGGTTAGGGTTTAAGGTTTTAGAGGTTTAGGGTTTAGGAGGTTAAATGGGTTAGGGGTTTAGGGGGTTAAATGGGTTAGGTGTTAAGGGTTTAAGGGTTTAGAGGTTTAGGTTTTAGGGGTTAAATGGGTTAGGGGTTTAGAGGTTTATGGTTTAGGGGGGTTAAATGGGTTAGGGGTTGGGAATTAGGGTTTAATGGGTTATGGGTTAAGAGGTTATAGGTTTAGGTTTTAGGGGGTTAAATGGGTTAGGGGTTTAGGGGGTTAGGGGATTTGGCAGTTAAGGATTTTAGGGGTTAGAAGTTAGGGGCTAATGGGGTTAGGTTTTAGGGGGTTAGATGGGTTAGGGGTCGGGAATTAGGGTTTTAGGGGTTATGGTTAAGGGTTTAATGGTTTAGGGTTTAAGGGGTTAGGGGTTAAGGGTTTATAGGTTTAGGGTTTAGGGGGTTAAATGGGTTAGGGGTTTACTAGGGGTTTAGGGGGTTAAATGGGTTAGGGGTTAAGGGTTTAGAGGTTTATGGTTTAAGAGTTAAATGGGTCAGGGGTTTAGAGGTTTAGGGGGTTAAATGGGTTAGGGGTTGGGAATTAGTGTTTAAGGGGTTAGGGGTTAAGATGATAGTTTCATTGGTCTCTGTTTGTGCACAATAGTTGCTTATTCTTTGCATCTCAATGTAACAATTTTGTAAGTATTGTTGCTTGTTGCCATGTCTTCTTTATTTATTAATTTATACTATTTGTTAGCCATTGCTTTACATTTATTGATGAAAATTTCTATTGCAATCAAACCAAATGTATGTTCAATCTCTAGTTTCAAACTCAGCCACAGTGTTGTCACACAATTTAAGTCCGGAGAATGGCCATCTGACGAAGTCTTAATAACTAGACTGCACCTCATGACTACTCCAGAAAATCTTAAGCTCGAGTGTCCCACATTCATGAGAAATTTGGCTCTTATACTCTTGCTCCACCTGACTGTGTCCTAGAAATACCCTTGTTTATTGCAAAAACATCCTAATGTTGTCAACCTTGTCCCTTAATAGACCAAGGAAACATATGTGACTGAGAGGAATGGAAAGCACTACAAAGTTGAAGAGAGTACAAAAGACTAAGATGGTTTAAAGGATAAGCTTGAAAAATGTAGCAGTGTTGAAACAACTAAAATTTGTCCGAAACAAATAGTTGATAATGCGAAACCTTCTTCTGTACTAGTCAAGCAAGAATACATTCATGTGAGAGCAAGAAGAGGCCTAGCGACTGATAGGCATAGCTTGGAAGATAGGGTATGGTTCCCTCTTTTTGATGAAATATTTTATCTACATTTTTTCTATCAAAGATTAACCATTTTAACCTTGCCAACAAGGTGGAATTAACCCAATTGTAGGTCCCAATATGTCATGATATATATTAACTCTAGATATATATGAGAAGGAATAATAAAGACATAGATTAATAGAGGTGGCGAGACAAGGGGAGTCACAAGGGAGAGATGGAGATAAACTAAAGGAGAGGGGGAGAGGTGTGAGAGAGGTAGAGAAGGGTAAGAGAGGGAGATAGGGACACAAAGATGGAAGGGGGGCAGAAAGAAGGAAAGAGGGAGGGATATAGTGAGAGGATTAGAGGGTAGAGAGAGAGAGAGAGAGAGAGAGAGAGATTGGGGAAGAGAGAGGGAGGTATAAGGAGAGAAAGGGAGAGAGAAGAAGGACAAGAGATAGGACTTAAGAGAGAGGAACCTGTATCATAAAAGAAATAATATGTGACCAAATTACTCTATATGGAGATGGGAGATAGGGGCACCCTACCTACCTACTAAATGTCTAAACCAAATGTGGTGTAAACGTCTGTAATGGTGGTCGATTATACGAGGAGAGGATTTTATGAGGAGGCACTGGATTTTAAGGCGGTCACAATTTAGCATTTTTGATATGACCACCCTCACATGACCCAACCCAACCTAACCTGACCTGATCGAACGCGTTTCCTTGGGTGACCTCATGACATGACACAACCTAACCAGATCGAACCTGATCCAACCCGCCCGAACATGTTTCCTAGGGCGCCCTCACAATATGGCACGACCCAACCTGACCCGACTCGAACGTGTTTCCCTGGGCGGCATCACACGACTCGACCCAACCCACCCAAATGCGTAATTTCCCTGGGCGCCCTCATGACATGGCCCAACACAACTCTACTCGGTCAGACATGTTCCTTGGGTGCCCTCACATGACCCAACCTGACCTGACCCCCTCGAACATGTTTCCTTGGGTGCCCTCATGGTACAACATGACCTGACCCGACCCGACTCGAACACATTTCCTTGGGTGACATCACAGGACCCAACCTGACCGAACTCGCCTGAATGTCGAAGGCATGAGGGAGAAAATGACAAATGGGTCACATGAACGTGCAGTACAAGGTACATGGACGGTCACAACTTAGCAATTTTTATACGACCTCCCTCATACAATTTGACCTGAACAAGTTTCTTGTGGCGCGCCCCTCACACGGCACGACCTAACCTGCCCGAACAAAGGGCGCACAAGGGAGGAAACATAAAAGGGATCACACAAATGTGCACAAGAGACATGGGTGGTCACAACTTAGAATTTTTGATACGACCACCCTCATACGACCGAACCCGACTTGACCCAACCTGCCTGAACGCATTTCCTTGGGCAGCCTCACACGGCACGACCCAACCGGACCCAACTCGACCCACCTGAATGCATTTCCTTGTGCAACCTCACACGGCATCACCTGACCCGACCTGACCTGACCCGACCCGCCCAAACATGTTTCCTTGGGCGCCCTTACAATACGGCATGAACGGACCTAACCTAACCTGAACTCGTTTCCAGCTAATTGGGCACCATCACATGACTCGACCCGACCCGTACAAATGTGTTTCCTTGGACAGCCTCACATGACAAGACCTGACCAGACCCAACTTGACTTGCCTGAACACGTTTCCTTGAGCACCATCAGTACACAACTCGACTCGACCCATATGAACATGTTTCCTTGGGTGGCCTCACACGACACGACCCGACTAGGCCCAACTCGACCCAACCTATACAAACGTGTTTCCTTGGGCGACCTCACACGACACGACCTGACCTGACTTGACCCAACCCATACGAACATGTTTCCTTGGGTGGTCTCACACGTCGATAAGACCCGACTAGACCCAACTCGACCCGCCCGAACGCATTTCCTTGAGCGCCATTACACGACTCGACTCGACCCATATGAACGTGTTTCCTTAGGTGGCCTCATATGACACGAATTGACTAGACCCAACTCAACTTGACCCATACGAATGTGTTTCCTTGGGTGGCCACCTCACATGACACGACCCGACCAAACCCAACTCGACAAGCCTGAAGGTGTTTCCTTGGGTGGCCTCACACGACACGACCTGACCTGCCCAAACCACGTGTTTCCTTGGGCACCCTTACAATATGGCACGAACAGACCTGACCTAACCTGAACTTGTTTCCAGCTAATTAGGCACCATCACACCCATATGAATGTGTTTCCTTGGGCGGCCTCACATGACAAGACCCAACTAGACCCAACCCAACCCATCCGAACGCATTTCCTTGAGCGCCATCAGTACACGACTCGACCCAACCCATACGAACATGTTTCCTTGGGTGGCCTCACATGACACGACCCGACCAGACCCAACTCGACCCACCCAAATGTGTTTCCTTATGCAGCCTCACACGATATGACCCGACCAGACCCAACTCGACCTGCCCAAGCATGTTTCCATGGGCAGCCTCACATGGCATGACCCGACCAGAGCCAACTCGACCCGCTCGAATGCATTTCCTTGGGCGGACTCACACAGCATGACCTGACCTAACCCGACCCGCCCAAACGTGTTTCCTTGGGTGCCCTTACAATACGGCATGAACCAACCTGACCTAACCCGAACTCGTTTCCAGCTAATTGGGCGCCATCACATGACTCGACGCGACTTGTATGATTGTGTTTCCTTGGGCGGCCTCACATGATAAGACCCGATCACCAGACCCAACCCGACCTGCTTGAATGTGTTTCCTTAAGCGCCATCAGTACATGACTCGACTTGATCCATACGAACGTGTTTCCTTGGGCAGCCTCACATGACACAACTCGACTAGACCCAACTCGACCCAACCCGTACGAACGTGTTTCCTTGGGCGGCCTCACATGACACCACTTGACCAAACCCAACTCGACATGCCCGAATGCATTTCCTTGGGTGGCCTCATACGGCACGACCTGACCCGACCCGACCCGACCTAACCCACTCGAACCACGTGTTTCCTTGGGCGAACTTACAATATGGCACGAACCAACCTAACCTAACCCGAACTCATTTCCAGCTAATTGGGCGCCATCACATGACTCAACCCAACCCATACGAATGTGTTTCATTGACTGGCCTCACACAACAAGACTCGACCAGACCCAACCCAACCCACCCGAACGTGTTTCCTTGAGTGCCATCAGTACACGACTCGACCCGACCCATACGAACATGCTTCCTTGGGCGGCCTCACACAAGATGATCCGACCATACCCAACTCGACCCGACCTATATGAATGTGTTTCCTTGGGTGGCCTCACACGACACGACCCGACCAGACCCAACTCGACCTGCCCAAACGTGTTTCCTTAGGCAGCCTCACACGGCATGACCTGACCAGACCCAACTCGATCCCCCCGAACATGTTTCCTTGGGTGGCCTCACACGACATGACCTAACTCGACTCAACTCAACTTGACCCGCCCAAATGTGTTTCCTTGGGTGCCCTTACAATACGGCACGAACCAACCTGACCTAACCCGAACTCATTTCCAGCTAGTTGGGTGCCATCACATGACTCGACCTAACCCGTACGAATGTGTTTCCTTGGGTGGCCTCACACGACAAGACCCAATCACTAGACCCAACCTGACCCACTCGAACAGATTTCCTTGAGCACCATCAATACATGACTTGACCCGACCCGTACGAACACGTTTCCTTGGGCGGCCTCACATGACACGACTTGATCAGACCCAAATCGACCCGACCTATATGAACATGTTTCTTTGGGCGGCCTCACATGACACAACCCGACCAGACCCAACTCGACACGCCCAAACGCATTTCCTTGGGCAGCCTCACACAGCACGACCTGACCCAACCTGACTCGACCCGCCCGAACGTGTTTCCTTGGGCTCCCTTACAATAAGGCACAAACCAACTTGACCTAACCCAAACTTGTTTCCTGCTAATTGGGCGCCATCACACGACTCAACCTGACCCATATGAATGTGTTTCCTTGGGTGGCCTCACACGACAAGACCTGACCAGACCTAACCTAACCTGCCCGAACGTGTTTCCTTGAGCACCATCACACGACTCGACCCGACCCGTACGAAAGTGTTTCCTTGGGCCGCCTCACATGCCAAGACCCAACCAGACCCAACCTGACCCACCCGAACACGTTTCCTTGGGTGCCATTAGTACATGACTCGACCCTACCTATACGAACGTGTTTCCTTGGGTGGCCTCACACGTCAATGAGTGTAATATTCCTAATTAGCCCAAGCTAATAGGAATATTTAATTTTGTCTTAATTTAATTTATTGATGAATAAAATGTAAAGGAGGACATGAAAAACTCCTAAAACAAAAAAATAAATCAATGCCCAGTGTGAATAGAGACAAATCAGGGATTTTCTAATAAAAGCCACTTGTGTCTAAACAAGATTGAACCACTTTGAAGACCCAGCGCTGTTCTAGAAGGAAATCCCATGTGAAAAGGGTTAACACATTTGAGGTGGTTTAGGGTTTTTTCACACCTTCAATTTATAAAAGGGAGGAGAATGTAGAAATTTGAATAACTGTTAAATTATTCACCGAGATTATGCTGATCACACACTATTTGAGCTTCATGCATAATACATAACCTCTTCTACCATTGATCATTAATTGCGGAAAAATAAACAATCACACATATAAACACAGTATTTATGGGAAAGCTTAAAGCTAAAAACCCCCAACTATTTGTATATTATAATGATAGAGTTCATGTAAAAATAATTGTACAAAATCCTCACAAGCTCTTAGTACAATCTCCAATTGTTACACACTACACAAGCTCAGATCTAGCAAAACACATCCTCCAATCTACTCCACTTGTTAGCCTGCCTCTACTGCGCAATCCAAGATGAATAATGGCTGAATCCAAGTTCGAATCCACCTGGTATGCACTGTGCAATCCTCATTGGCATCTCCATCAATGTGTGGTGCAAACTCATGCACCAGTATAGTCACAACTGATAGTCACACTTGCTCTTTCACCTACCTCTGCACTAGTCTCCACTGAAACTGTCCATGCATTGAAGTTAATTGATGTATTCTTTAGTTGATTTATGAGTTAATAATTAGTGAATTAATTAATAATTAATTCACACCACTCCCACTAGTGTATCAATCAGTTAGACTAGATACAACTAGCTCAACTATGTTTAACTGAGTTAAACTGAACACAACTCCATCAACTCCTCAATCAACTCCACCAAACTCTGTCACCTGAGTTCTAGCTGAGGTCTCCATGCAATAGCTCCACTAAACCCTAGGAATAGCGTAATTCCTTCTGTCATCTACATGTGCCACATCTGTGCACTTAACTAAAGTGATCCAAGAGGATAAGATAATGTTTAGAGTCCAAATATTATTAAGAGATAATAATATTCGACATATCTATTTTTACACTGGCAATCTAAAAATAGATTCTGCGTAGTATGTCTAAAAATAGAAGTCCATCTATTTTTTCCGACTTGACCAACCATTCACAAATAGCATCCTGCAACTCATAGAACATGATCCATATGTCTAAAAATAGACATAGTCTAAAAATAGACTTTGCGCCAAAAATAGCCTGCGGGCCCACTTAGTGAAGGCGACTTCTTTTCACTAAGCTCCATCATCTTGTTGCATTTTCAACACTCCCTCTCAACAGGATATGAATTATTTGCAACCCCTATCCTACCTCTGTGGTATTCAAATTTTCTCCTGGTGAGCGCCTTCGTCAAGATATCAGCATCCTGATCCTCCGTGGGAATGTATGAAAGTAACATGATTCTCCGCTGCACACAATCTCTGATATGATGGTACCTGATGTCGATGTGTTTGGATATATCATGAAATACTGGATTAGTCGAGAGTTTAATGCAACTCTGGTTATCACAATAAATCACAGTAGGCTCCAAGTGTGACCCGAACAATCCGATGAGGATCTTCCTCATCCAAATAGCCTCGCATGCAACCAAGCTGGCTGCCATGTACTCGGCCTCTGCTGAAATAAGTGCCACGGATCTCTGCTTCCTGCTGTACCAGGAAACTGCTGTCGACCCGATACTGAAAAATCCTCCAGATGTGCTCTTTCTGTCCATTGGGCTCCCTGCCCAATCTGCATCAGTGAAGCTGCTAAGCTTCGCTCCAACCTCCTGTCTGTACCACAGACCATATCCCGATGTGCCACTAAGATAACGCAATACATGCTTGCCTGCCTTCCAGAAGAGCTTGGTAGGCTTAACCATATCTTGCGAAAGCTGGTTAACATCATAGCATATATCGGGTCGTGTATTGACCAGATACATAAGCGACCCCACCAACTGTCGATAGACAGTGGCATCCACTACCTCCGCTGAAGTAGCATCCTCCTTCCTCCAACCACCAGGAAGAGGAGTATCAATAGGCTTGCAACCATGCATGTTGAACTTCTCCAGTATCTCCCGGGCATACTTACCCTGAGAAACAAACAGTCCACCACTGCGCTGCCAAATTTCCAATCCCAGGAAATAATGAAGGAGGCCTAAGTCCTTCATCTCAAACTCTTTTGCAAGATCCTCCTTGCATGAGAGTATCAACAGCTCATCACCTGTCAAAATCAAATCATCTACATAAAGTACAATGATCATCAACTTACCCTCCACCACAATCTGGTATAGGTTAGGATCTACCTCACTCTTGGAGAATCCAAGTCCGGTGAAATAATTGTCTATCCGTGTGTACCAAGCACGAGGTGCTTGTTTAAACCCATACACCACTCTCTTGAGCCTGCACACATGTGACTCGCTGCTGAAGATCTCGAAACCTTCGGGATGCTCTATGTACACCTCCTCCTCAATGACTCCATTGAGGAATGCAGTCTTCACATCCATCTGATGAATGTGCCACCCCATCTGCGTTGAGAGAGCATGAATCGTCCGTATGGAAGAATACCTTGCAATAGGTGCAAAGGCCTCCTCATAATCGATCCCCTCAATCTGTGAAAAGCCTCGGGAAACAAATCTTGCCTTGTACTTTTCCACACTCCCGTCAGCTGCCTGCTTCACTTTGTAGATCCATCTTGAACCCACCACTGATTTCCCTTTCGGCCTTGGGACTATCTCCCATGCACTGTTTTTGACAATCGAATCATACTCTTCCACCATGGCATCTACCCATGCAGGCTCCTCCACATCTTCCTCGAAAGAGGATGGCTCTGTCATGATACACTTGCTCACAAGAGCCATTTATCCAGTGTACCGATCAGGTGACTATCTTTGTCTACACTGTGTTGTAGGTGGTCCTACAGCCTTCTCTACATCTTGAGCTAGTCGCTCAGCTTCTGTAGTGTGCTTCCGCCCTCTGATGGTTGGTGCTACCTGAGTGGTCTCTTCCACTCAATGAACCTCCTCTTGTGGCTGATCCACATCCTGAGGCTCATCCTTAGGAACTAATAGCTCCTCATCTACATGTAAGTGTGGCTCCCTCTCAAGTGAACACTTTATGGCTTTCTCCTCTTGAAATTTGATATCTCGTCGCATAACAGTCTTGCGACTGTCTGGAAAATACACACGATAGTGGTGGGGCGTATCATTGTACCCCACAAATATCCCAACCTCTACGGTCGGCTCCAGCTTCTTCCTGGCATCCTTCGTCACATGAATGTAAACAGGTGAACCAAAAATCCTCAAATGGGAAATATCAGGCTTCTTACCGTAAATCCTCCGAGTACTCATGCCAAGTATCTTGTGAGGACAACTATTTCCGCACATATACCGCAAGCATTGCATGGCTCCGCCACAGTGTATGGGAAGGCCCCGATCATGCAACATCGCCCGTGGCAAAGACCCACGATCATTCGTTCCGCTCGCCAACCCCGTTCCGTTGTGGGTTATGAGGTGCTATGAGCCTTTCGAATTCCTTCTGCGCTGCAAAAGTCCTTGAATTCGCCAGAGATGAATTCACCACCATTGTTTCTCCTAAGAGCCTTCACCTGCTTCCCCGATTCTTTCTCAACCAGTGCCTTGAACTCACAGAACTTTGAGTATGTCTCGCTCTTCTTCTGCATGAAGAAGATCCAACACTTACGAGAAAAATCATCAACAAATATCACATAGTACCCGTGCTTTGCTGTCGAAGCTACTGAAAAAGGTCCACACACGTCTGTGTGAATTCTCTCAAGGATCGTCGTGGCGTGACTATCCTTCTCGTGAAAGGTGGCTTTCACAAATTTTCCCAAGGTACATCCCTTGCACTGATCTAACCATGCAAGAGTACCCTTAGGAATCCTAGTAGAAATCTGCTGCAGTATCTTCAAAGCTCCATGGTGAAGGTGGCCCAATCTCTGGTGCCACAACTCGCCATCATCCCGGCTCACCATTCCTTCTACCTTGCCTGCCATTGCTGCACAACCATCTACCTACAATTGATAAAGGTTCTTAACTCAAACCCCTATCCTCCAGGTCTCACCAGTTGCCTTACTGCGCAGGAAAGCCTTTCCCTCGCTAAAGACAACATCATATCCCTTGTCTTCTAACATCGCCACAGAGATAAGATTCTTCTTCAATCCTGGAACATGCATCACTTCCTTCAATACGAAGGGTTTACCAGACTCCCTCTCAAAGGAAATGGTACCGATATTGGTCGCACCGTATCTACCATCATCGCCCATCTCGATGTGCACTCCAAGATCTTTCTCATCCAGATCAGTAAACAAATATCGATCTCCTGTCATGTGAATTGACGCACCACTGTCAAGAAACCACACTGATCCCGTCATAGTTGAGACCAAGCATGCGATCAACGAAAAATCCAGCTCAAACTGCGAGGCTAAGGCCTCTCCAGCTGCAGTCCCAACAGAATGCTTATTTTTCTTCTTCTGTGGACAATTAGTGGCGTAATGTCCGTGTTGGTGACAGTGAAAGCACTTCACCTTGGACATGTCCTGCTTCTTGCCTTTCGCACCGGATTGAGAAGATTTCTTGCTCTTCCCCTTCTTTGCTTTGGCAGCCAAAGCACAATTCTCTTCATCAGATGCCTTTGATGAAGATCCATCCCTGGTACTTTTCCTTATCTCCTCTTGCACAAGATCCGACCAAAGTCACTCCCATCCTGGCAATTTCTCCCGACCATTGACAGAGTCTTGATAGGAATGCCAACTCTTCGGAAGCCCAAGGAGAGCCAAGCTCACCAAGTCCTCTTCATCTACAGTCACCCCCACACTTCCCAGCTCATCCTTGCATTGGACGAACTTCGTGAGGTACTTGGGCATACTGTTGCCTTTCTCCATCTTTATGTTTCTGAGCTTATCCTTGAACGCCAACTTCCTCTGGTTGCTCTTGCTTTGGAATAAATCTATCAAGGCTTTCCACATCAAGAATGGAGAAGCCTTACCATGCAGGCTGGACACTATGTGATCCTTCATGCCCTCCAATAGAATCCTTCGACACTTTGCTGTCTTCTTTTGCCATGCGTCAAGTGCGGCAGCATCGCTAGAAGCAGGTTTTGGGACTTCTGCATCTATGAACTCCTTCAACCCATTGTCATCTAACACTACCTCCATCCTATCTTTCCATGCAATATAATTCAAGCTTCCCTCAAGGACATACTCCAATTGCAATCTGTTGAAAGACATCTCAAATTCGACACCAAGAAAACACTGTTGCAAATTCGAATTCCACCAGCTCAAAACTCAACCGCTTCAGTGTTCTGCAATTGCTCCAATGATCAATATTGCTCTGATACCATGTAGAAATTTGAATAACTGTTAAATTATTCACCGATATTATCCTGATCACACACTATTTGAGCTTCATGCATAATACATAACCTCTTCTACCATTGATCATTAATTGCGGAAAAATAAACAATCGCATGCGCACATTAAAACCATAAACAATCACACATATAAACACAGTATTTATGGGAAAGCTTAAAGCTGAAAACCCCCAACTATATGTATATTATAATGGTAGAGTTCATGTAACAATCATTGTACAAACTCCTCACAAGCTCTTAGTACAAACTCCAATTGTTTCACACTACACAAGCTTAGATCTAGCAAAACACATGCTCCAATCTGCTCCACCTGTTAGCCTGCCTCTATTGCACAATCCAAGATGAATAATGGCTGAATCCAAGTTTGAATCCACCTGGTATGCACTGTGCAATCCTCATTGGCATCTCCATCAATGTGTGGTGCAAACTCATGCACCAGTATAGTCACAATTGATAGTCACACTTGCTCTTTCACCTACCTCTACACTGGTCTCCACTGAAACTGTCCATGCATTGAAGTTAACTGATGTATTCTTTAGTTGATTTATGATTTAATAATTAGTGAATTAATTAATAATTAATTCACACCACTCTCACTAGTGTATCAATCAGTTAGACTAGATACAACTAGCTCAACTATGTTTAACTGAGTTAAACTGAACACAACTCCATTAACTCCTCAATCAACTCCACCAAACTCTGTCACCTAAGTTCTAACTAAAGTCTCCATGCAATAGCTCCACTAAACCCTCAGGAATAGCGTAATTCCTTCTGTCAGCTGCATGTGCCACATCTGTGCACTTAACTGAAGTGCTCCAAGAGGATAAGATAATGTTTAGAGTCCAAATATTATTAAGAGATAATAATATTTGACATATCTATTTTTAGACTGGCAATCTAAAAATAGATTCCACCCAGTATGTCTAAAAATAGAAGTCCATCTATTTTTTTTGACTTGACCAACCATCCACAAATAGCATCCTCCAACTCATAGAACATGATCCATATGTCTAAAAATAGACTTTGTGCCAAAAATAGCCTACGGACCCACTTAGTGAAGGCGACTTCTTTTCACTAAGCTCATCATCTTGTTGCATTCTCAACAGAGAAGGCTCATGTAATGGTTGTTGATGATATTTTATTTCTTAGCTTGCTAAGGAAACTCCATTTCTATGCGATGTTTAGCAAGAGAAAGAGAGGATTTCCTGTTTAGGAATCCTCCCTCCTTCCTTGAGGGTCTCTTGGAGGAGAGTGTACTGAATTGAACCACTATCTGGTTGGAGGCCAAGCTTTTCTTGTATGGATAGCGCTGACCCACTGAGGGTTTTGCTGCTTTGCAAGTTGCAGCAAGTGGTAGCTTAGGTCTGCAGAGATCTAACTGTTTTGGAGTCTCCTCGCAAGGAGGGTGGCTTGTGACAACCCGGGAGAGAGTCTCCTTTGTATTTTTGTTTCAAATCTGTATTGAATAGCTGCTGATCTATTTTAATTGAGCTTCTGCATAGTCCCCTTGATGAACTACATTTTCTGCATAAGGATTTTAAATGTTAATCTGATTTTTGTGCAATAAAAGATATCGAGTGATTGAGGTTTGCCTCTCACTTTGTAATTCTATAAAGTAGCTGCTATTCCATGCTATTTCAGATTTGATTTCTATTCTAATAAAAGTCATCTTCAGAAATTCTGGGTATTTTGCAGTTCTGCAGCTTAAAAGTCAGATCTACACTTGCTCATGCATTATTTTGATGAAACCCCACGGGGATCTTGTCGAGAAGGCTGAGTAGTTTCCAAATCTAGTATGGATTTGATGTTTCAGCCATAGATTTGTTATATATCTGAGTTATAACATACGACTGCTGAAGCTCCTCATCGAAAACATTGTCAAGTTATTTCTGCAGTTTTTACATGTATTGTAGCTCTCTTTCCTGAAGGATTCTTGCTCTTTGCATCATGTAATTTATTGTTTTTCCAAAGGAACTCAATTATAAATCTGATCTACTACTGTCATACTAGAGCATGAGTTTTCTAGCCGATTTCCTGTAACCACCATCTCAAACTGCGTATTTCCTGAAGCAGGGTTTCTCTTTCATTACAGCTCTCTTCTTTAGCTGATTTTCAGCTAGTCTAGTTTGTGGGAGATCTGTTTAGCAGATCTAAACTAATTTTTTTCAGCTGAAATTACACATACAAGTCCCAAACAACATACACAAGGGGATCCATGCACTGAACAATGTTATTTTTTCACATTTTTGCTTATACAACGTCCCCTCTGAGCCTATTGCTGAATCTCCTGAAGTGGAATTTTCCCACTCCTAGCTTCATTGGTTTTTGATCCTCTTCTAGATCCTAACTCTAGATCTATTGATCTAAGGATCCCAAGGGCAGTAAAATCTAAAAGGAGTGTGTCATTCCTTAAATTTTTGAGTTATTCCTATTTGGAAACATTACTAGACTATTAACCTTCAATAAGTCTATAGACAGAGTCTGGGAAGGGCCAGGTAGCCTCTGGAGCTCATCCTTCTTTATGAAAGTGACATATTAGGTAAATGCCTCACCAGTAAATCTCTAGAATAGATTATATTGATTGTTAATTTTCCAGTTTTGGATCACTATAGATCTGTTTCCATACTGTTGTGACCCCACACTGGAATATCTTAAGATATTCCCAATTGTGTTGATTCTTCCCCATTTTGGTATATTATAGTGGTCTTAGAGCATGATCTCTGGCTCAGCCTGTGAGATCAAGCTATCAGAAGAGTAAAGAGAAGAATCAGAGAGCAAAATGAGGTAGAGGATGAGGTTACTTTCATCAGCTTTCAGATCCAAGGAGTTCCTCTCCAAGGAGGTTGAAAAGTTGAAAGAATAAAGATGCAATGAAACTCCAAGAGGGTTTTGAGAAAAAGAGAGCTGCAGTGAGACCTTTATGAGGTTTCAAGAGAAAGAAGAAGACATGGGGATTCCTCATTCAAGAGAGGACCAAGATCTGAGGTCTCCTATTGAGGATGAGGCATTTTCCATCATTGGAGAAAGGTTGGGGGTGACAGCGCAGTCACAGTAAGGGCCCCTCTAGAATTTCATGAATAAGAAGAAGGAGCAACTGCTCCAAGGAGAAAAACTCTTGCAATTTTGCAAAGAGTCCCATAGAGCCTCACATATGGAGACTGTGGCACAATTCATGTGCAGCATGCGCCATACTTATCAAATGGTGAGATCCCAAAGAGCGCAGAAGACAAAGGGAAGGGCAAGCTTCAAATGGTAAGAAACAGTTACCCCTCTTTATTTCAGAAAAATATTGCACAAAGAAGGCTAAAAGATCTATGCAAGAAAAAAAAGGGCATGTCAGTCCATACATCTCTCCATGATCTATGCCTTGCTGTCTCCTTGCTTGAAATAATTTCACCAGGGGATTTCCCTGATGAAAAGAAGAGCAAAATGTTCTCTCAACTCTGTACATTGATGTCACATTTTGATAAGAGAGAAGCTATCACAGTGCTGGAGACAATGAGTAAGATGCATGCTTATGCAAAATACATTTTACCTCATGATTGCATGCATTATTTCACTTTGTATATGTAGGCCATGACTCCCAAAAGGAGTGTCCTACCTTATAAGATTCATGTCCAACTATGGGCCAACTCTATTTCCAAAAATGGTCACTCCCTTGATGGCCTAAGGGAGATCTTACACCATGATGGGTGCTATCCCAAGGCACTAAACATACATTTCACTTTCATCCATGGTGAGATGGTAAGAATAGCAAGTAAGTGGCATGTGAACCACTTACCACATCTAGATCTGAAGCAGGAAGGAGATAACCTGCGCTGGTTTCTGTTGGGTGAGTGTGGGTACTCCCCAAAATTTCTGATTTTCTTGTCTCATGCCTTGTATTTCAATAAAAGGCTGCATAAGAGGAAGGCATGGTTACTTGGGTTGAAAATAAGAAAGTATGGACACCACATGATGAATTCCATGTCCATAAATTTACTTTTGCCTATAATGTATGTACATGTATCTTTGTTTAGAATGTATTTCAAAATCATGTATGTACTTGGGCTTGGGAGAAATTGTGACCTCCTCATGAGTTGGCATAAGGGGACTTGTTCATATCATGATATCGATGCTCCAAAAATGAAAGGGGGGATAACACATTGGGTGAATGTGTTCATGGTGAATGAAATCTCCCATATCTATTCATACTTCAAGAAGAGGATAAAACACTACATGGTTACTGCATTATATATCTTGTTTCTTTTTACAAAGGGCCATGTATTGAATTTATGTCATGAAGAAAAGTCTCTCACATGGGAGGATTTGGAGCATGACATGTGTTGTTTGAATCATATCCAGTCAACACCTATTATCCTCCACTATTTTCAAGCTTTGAAGAAGCTTATTGCAGCAAATAGGTGGTGGGATGGCCACTTATTATACCATGAGTTGAAGCAGCATGGGAAGGGAAACCTTCCAACATACCCATTGAAAAGCTATTAGAAAAAGGGCCATTTTAGAATTTTCAAAGATGCATGAGCATGGTAGAGATGGATCAGAAACATGACTCTTTGGAAGAGTTAAATCAGCCCACTCCTCCTTCTCTTGAGGAGGAGAATAGATCCATGCACCTCCTCCGTAATAGGAGAAAGATTATTGGTGAAGAACATGATCCTGTTACACACGTTTTTATTTCTGATTTCATGCATTCTTACACCATGTTTTTGCAGGCCATAACTCCAAGGAGGAATGATATATCATGTGAGCCTCTTGGCCAATATTGGGCCCCAAAAATTTCTGAATTGGGCCACTCCCTTGAGAAGAAAAGGGGGATTTTTCAAGATGATGGGTGCTTCCCCAAAGTAACAAACATATATCACACCTTCAGCCATGGTGATATGGCATAGGCAGAAATTAAGTGGTGGGAAAATCACTTACCATATCTACATCTAATGCAAGCAGGGGATGCCTTGCATTGGTTCCACATGTGGGACTATAACCCACCTCCATATGTGTAATTTTCTATTTTCAAGCACATTTTTTTCTTGATAATGTACTTTTAATTTTATGGGGGATGTGTGGGGGAAGAAGGAAGGATGGCATGTGCCTCATGGGATGGCTACTCCCCATGTACTTCATGATTTCCTGTTTCAGGAGGGGAGCATGGGGGAAAACCATGTTTGTTACATATGAACTATTGTCTCCTTATAGGATAAGCTATTTGTATCTCATGAGAACATTGGAGGGGCAAGACCTGGATCGATGGATTGGTGAGCAATAGGCCTATGGAGGAAGCTTATCATGTGTTGGTGTCACCAAGGAGGAGATTTTGCAGTACTCACCTTGCAGTTGCTTAAGGTCAAGCAACAATTTTGGAGGGGAGGACTATAATATTCCTAATTAGCCCAAGCTAATAGGAATATTTCATTTTGTCTTAATTTTATTTATTGATGAATAAAATGTAAAGGAGGACATGAAAATTCCCAAAACACAAAAATAAATCAATTCCCAGAGTGAACAGAGACAAATAAGGGCTTTTCTAATAAAAGCCAGTTGTGTGTGAACACGATTGAACCACTTTGAAGATCCAACGCAGTTCTAGAAGGAAGATCCCATGTGAAAAGGGTTAACCCATTTGAGGTGGTTTAGGGTTTTTTCACACCTTCAATTTATAAAAGGAAGGAGAAGGCTCATGTAATGGTTTTTGATGATATTTTATTTCTGAGCTTGCTAAGGCAACTCCATTTATCTTCACTGTTTAGCAAGAGAAAGAGAGGATTTCCTGTTTAGGAATCATCCCTCCTTCCTTGAGGGTCTCTTGGAGGAGAATGTACTGAATTGAACCACTATCTAGTTGGAGGCCAAGCTTTTCTTGTATGGACAGCGCTGACCCACTGAGGGTTTTGCTGCTTTGCAAGTTGCAGCAAGTGGTAGCTTAGGTTTGTAGAGATTTAACTGTTTTGGAGTCTCCTCTCAAGGAGGGTGGCTTGTGACAACCCGAGAGAGAGTCTCCTTTGTATTTTTGTTTTAGATATGTATTGAATAACTTTTGATCGATTTTAATTGAGATTCTGTGAAGTCCCCTTGATGAACTGCGTTTTCTGCATAAGTATTTTAAATGTTAATCTGATTTCTGTGCAATAAAAGATCTCAAGTGATTGAGGCTTGCCTTTCACTTTGTAAATCTATAAAGTAGCTATTGTTCCATACTATTTTAGATCTAATTTATATTCTAATAAAATTTATTTTCATAAATTCTGGGTATTCTGTAGTTCTACAGCTTAAAAGTCAGATCTACACTTGCTCATGCATTATTTTGATGAAACCCCAAGGGGATCTTGTAGAGAAGGCTGAGTAGTTTCCATATCTGGTATGGATCTAATGTTTCACCCATAGATCTGTTATAGATCTGATTTCTAACATACAACTGCTAAACCTCCTCATAGAAAACGCTGTCAAGTTATTTCTGTAGTTTTTACATGTATTGCAGCTCTCTTTCTTGAAGGATTCTTGCTCTTTGCATCATGTAATTTACTGTTTTTCCAAAGGAAATCAATTATAAATCTGATCTACTACTGTCATACTGGAGCATGATTTTTCTAGCTGATTTTCTATAACCACTAGCTCAAACTATGCAATTCCTGAAGCAGGGTTTCTCTTTCATTACAACTCTCTTCTTTAGCTGCTTTTCAGCTAGTCTAGTTTGTGGGAGATTTTTTTAGCAGATCTAAACTAGTTTTTTTCAGCTGAAATTACACATGAAAGTCCCAGATAACATATAAAATGGGATCCATGCACTGAACAACATTATTTTTGCACAATTTTACTTATTCAACGTCCCCTCTAAGCCTATTGCTAAATCTCTTGAAGTGGAATTTTCCCACTCCTAGATTCATTGGTTTTTGCTCCTCTTCTAGATAATAACTCTAGATTTGTTGTTCTAAGGATCCCAAGAGAAAAAAAAATCAAAAAGGAGTGTTTCATTCCTTAAATTGTTGAGTTATTCTTGTTTGGAAACATTACTAGACTATTAACGTTAAATAAGTCTATAGACAGAGTCTGGGAAGGGCCAGGTAGCCTCCGGAGCTCATCCTTCTTTATGAAGGTGACACATCCTGTAAATGCCTTGCCAGTAAATCTCTAGAATAGATTAGATTGATTGTTAATTTTCCAGTTTTGGATCATTATAGATCTATTTCCATATTTTTGTGACCCCACACTGGAATATCTTAAGATATTCCCAATTGTGTTGATTCTTCCCCATTCGGTATATTTCAACAAGACCCAACTAGACCCAACCCAACTCGCTTGAACGCATTTCCTTGAGCACCATCACACGACTCGTCCCGACTCGTACAAATGCGTTTCCTTGGGTGGCCGCCTCACATGACACGACTCGACCAGACCCAAATCGACACGCCCGAACGTGTTTCCTTGGGCGGCCTCACACAACATGACCTGACCTGACCTGACCTGACCCGACCCACCCAGACTGCATTTTTCCTTGGGCACCCTTACAATACGGCATGAACTGACCTGACCTAACTCGAACTCGTTTCTAGCTAATTGGGCGCCATCACACGACTCGACCTGACCCATACGAATGTGTTTCCTTGGGCAGCCTCACACAAAAAGACCCAACTAGACCTAACCCGACCCACTCGAATGCGTTTCCTTGAGCGCCATCAGTACACAACTCGACCCGACCCGTATGAACGTGTTTCCTTGGGTGGCCTCATAAGACACGACCCGACCAGACCTAACTCAACTCACCCGAATGCGTTTCCTTAATGGGCACCCTCATACGACCCAATCACACGACCTGAAACATTGTTCCTAAACCATAAAACCGATCACATGACCCAACAAATTGTTCCTAAATCCTAAAATATAACTCCCAAACCCTAAACCCTAAGATTTTTCCTAAACACTAACAACACTTGCCTCTTAAACATCACAATCCCGACACTTGACACAGTTATCGCAATACCGACACTTATTCTAATTGTCACAATACCGACAGTTATCTCTTTAATGTCACAATACCGACACTTTGCCCTAAACTATCTCAATACCGACGCTTTTTTCCAAATGTCGCAATAGCGACACTTAGCTCTAAGTGTCGCAAGACCGACACTTTTCTCCAAGCCGTCGCAATTCTGATGCTTTTCTCCAAATGTCACAAGACTGTCACTTACCTCAAAGTGTCACAATACCAACACTTGTCTCCAAACTTTGGTATAGTGACAGTTGTGCGTGGGATTTGAAAAATTGATAAAAATTGGGGAAATTTTCGACATTTGGTCAAAAGTGTCAGAAATTTGACCAAATGTACTAGTGTGCTGAGAAACAAGGGCTAGGAAAAATGACCCTCCATCACCGCTCACACTTCCAGTGGTTGTGTAGGTGCCATGAAACCTCGGGTTAGGGCTACCATCCTTGCCCTCTCCATCAAGCGCTCAACCATTATCTGCCAAGGGTCATATAGTTGACATTGTGACCAGGGGCTAGAGCTAGTCCACACCCCCTCCAACTATCTCCTTCGCTGTTGGTCCTGTGGATGGTGTTGTAACAAGGGCCAAGGCTAACACCCAACCCCTCTCCCCCATATGTGCAAAAATTCAAATATAAATATAACTCGAGACCTGAATAGAGTAAGAAACAACCCTATGGCAAGACAATAAGGTGTTGAGGTTGTGTACAATAGGTCTGAGCTTCGACCCTTGCTGAGGCCTTCAAGCCTACTAACAAATTTTTTTCCAATGACGAGGTGCCATGTGGTGGTCTCTAGCTGGGCCACATGAAAACCTCCTATTGGGCCACCCAAACATCACAAACCAATCAAATGATGCCACCACATCTTGTACGGAGTTGACACTTAGTGATATGCGATTGGTCCACCATATTCCTAGTTATCATGCTAACATCATCATGACATTAGTAGTACGGAATGCCCAGTCAACACACCTACAATTTTTTTTTGTCAACAACTTTAGAACATCATAAATTTGTCATACAATGTTGGAATGAGGTGATTCAAGTGTTGTTGGAATCAGAAAAACTAACACTACAACTTAACGTTGGTTTCGGTAGATTCTGGGTACTTTCATTTTTTAGCCTAATTTTGATCTCCGAATCATACCTCCCCGCTAGGAATTTTTGGATCCCAAAATTTTATCTTCTTCTAGAAAAATAAATGAGGAAAAAGCTCATAAAATTTCCTGATCTCAATCCTTTCTATTTTTTTTTCAATTGGTGGGTTCAAGCTCAAATCAAGGTACTCCACCAATCCTCTGCATGAAGTCCTTACCTTCCTCTCAAGAATCGAGCCACACTTCTTCTAACCATGTAGGACAAGAAACTTTGATGGATGGAGTCTGAAAATTCTCTCCAAAACCATATTTCTTGGCTCAAACAAACTTTATCTTGAAGTCCCTCTTTTTTGAAGACAAACTTGACATACCATCTTGGAAATTAGAAGCAACTCAATGCTTGCCATGCACTGATTCATACTTTTCCTTATTGCCCTCAAACAACACTTGTACTCTAAGGTACACAAGTTGCATTTATTCAATGATACACATGGATTTTTCCACATAAATATAATCATATTCTACACAATCTTTAGCAAATATTACATTCACAAACAAGCTTGATCTTGAAACACTTGTATTAGTGAGTACATGACACAACTGTAGACATATTTGACGGTGTACAAATGTTCATCCCAAAAAGTCCTTAAACAATTGGACTCATTAACAAGAAAACACAACATGACATGTCAAAGAAAACACACTTGTTGCAAATAAGTGATTATTCATGTCTTCAATTTACAAAGTACCCAAACGAGAATGTACAACATGTATCTACAAATTTACATAGAAATAAAACTATACAAAAAAATCTACCCAATCTTTTCCTGTCTTAGGCTAATGGATTCTCTTTCTACACTTGCTCTTCTTTGAAGGTTGCTTCAGGAACTATAGCAGTTTCCTCTTTGCCACATGTCACTTTCCTTGCAATGGATTGCATGACCTCTTTGTCCTTCTTCAGACGAAGTTCCAGATGAAATTTTCAACACCTTTCTATCTGATGCCCATTCATGTTACAATGGGTACAAAAATTATTTTTCTTGCCCATCGACAAGGAAGTCTTCAAGCTCAAGAGAGGTTTTCCATGATTTATTCCAAGAATTTGATCCTTTCTCTTGACCATCACTTTGTTTTTCTCACAATCAGCCACACAATGGTCATATTCATCATAAAATGTGCAAGGAAACATGCCCCATAAATAATCAAAATAACCAACATCTTTAAAATTCCCATGACACTTATACATGTTCCTTGGGTTGTGACTTTAACGATGAGGACTAGACTTTGCATGTCCTTTAAAACATTCAACTCTCTCGGGAGACAAATTTCCATTATCACTACCATCATGGTGTGACATATCATCACTTGATGTATTATTTGCCTCTAAAAGTTTAGAACACTCTCCAAACTCTCCATGACCATAACCCAATCCTTAATATTGTGATCACTCCTTCACCCCTATAGGATTAGTGATGTCTTGGAAATTGCTTCTGAGGCCTCCTCCTTCATAACCCATCTGAGTTAACAACTTCATACCAATGCCTTTAGTATGTTTTTCAAAATTTTCAAAAGACGTGTTATTAACATAAACTGAAGGAGTAGAACTAGATATGCTAATTACCTCCTTCAATTTGTCACCCATATATTCTACTTCATATGTTTATGAAGAAATAAATGATGACTCAACCCACCCACTTTTACCAATAGGAACATAAGGAGAATCTTTTAGGTGCTAAAAAAACTTACAAACATCATTCTCAACATAAGGTCCATATCCCATGTTTGAACCATGTCCACAATTTGGTTTCATCTTGGAGGAATTCATTGCTGCTTCTGGAATGGAACTCTCACCAATTTGTTCCTCCAACACATGCTATAATTGAAGGCACATTTTCCTCTTCTCCTCCTGGGAAACTTCAAGCAATCTCCTCAACTCAACATTCTCCATTCGAAGAGACAAATTAATCTCCTCTAACTCTTGGAGTATTTACTGCTTCAGCTTCTTACCCATATATGTAACTTGGTCAAAACCAAATTTGATACCAAAATGATCTCAAAATGGAGGAGTAACTTCTCCTCTAAAAAACTAGGCATTCTCCGACGCTTTGCAAGTAAACAAAACAAATATTATATTAAACAAGATTTATAATCTCTTTAAGGTGGTGAATCCATTTTCACATGAATTTTTAAAAACTCATTCACATGAAACTCGAAATGAAAAAAATGAAGAGAAGAAAAAAATAATTTTATGGTGAAGTTCATCTCTCCCGGTCTACGTTTTCTAGCCTACTTCAAACAACTAGACTGATATATTTATTTTAGTGGTAAAGGAGTACATGAAAATTCTTGACAATTGAGTGGATTGTTTCCCCTACAAGGAAACATTAACATCCAAATAATTCTCACTCCAAATGTATGAACCCCTACAGCAAGTCTATTATGGTAGACTAATTTCTTATGCGAACAAAATCAAACTCTCTAGATTTCCAACAAAACCTAGTAACGAACATTGAAAGAATTTCTACCTTTCCTTAACCTATAACTGAAACATGAAACATGTAGTATGCTCATAATCACTTACCTATTAGTGATGTGCTTGTAGAAGTACTTTTAGTGCTTTCCACAACTACTTTTTCCTCAATACCTTAGAGGCTTTCCCAATGATTTCCACAACTTCTCCATGATGCTCCAAAAGAGATCTGCATAGACAAAAACATTCAAAGGGATCAAAGAATCTCACATATAAAATAAAAGGTAAATGAAATCCCTAATTTAACATGCATCATGAAATTTAATCAATAATCAATTATAAACCATGCAAGTGATCAAGGAATCTCACGAATAATCATCATAATACACGCAATTAGGAAATAATAACTACTTTGTATTGAATTTAAAGGATAACAAGCTTACAACCTTGTTTCCTTGATGTCACAAGCCTCTTCCAATGGTATTCATCTCTTCCCTTGATGAAAAACTCTTTAGAACCCAAATCAACAACATAAGTTCACAAATCCAATTCCTCTCCATTCCTCCAATCATATGCTCGATTTATAGGCAAGAGGAGGAGGTTTCTAGTTCCTCTTCTCAAGGGATATGATGGTTAAGAGGATGATATTATTTCCATGAAAAAAAGGATGAGGCACAATTATGCAGTGGTTTGAGGTTTCTAATTTGGATAAGATTCCTCCATCAAAGCTTCTATAATTTGTTTATTTATTTTTACTCTCATGAACAAGATTGCGCAGTTTATAGTCGAAGATAGTGTACATAATTGCACATGCCACAATGGTAAAAATTGCAAATGTGCAGGTAATGGTTAGGAAAACTGCACATATGCTCAAAATTGGTTTTTAAGTAGTGCAACCCAAAATTACTTTTGTCCCTAGTATTGTTTTACTGCCAACTTTATATGGGATTCATTTGGGACACTTCATTGGATGGTAAAGGATCTGAATCAAAACTCATGGTGACAAAATTTCGTGTAACAGGTTGCCCCCAAAGTGAAAAGTGAGAAAACGTGTTTGAGGACTAAAGCGCTTTATCATGCCAAGTTTCAGATCAGATACCAATTGGTTGGATACGTGAAACAAACAATCAAGGATTACAAAATCATGCTCTCATATAAACATTACTAAGGGAGGAATTCCCATACTTAGAGCATTATAAACATCTCAATAAATCAGTAGTGAATCTCACAAAGATCCATGTCAACAGTAGACATAGTATGGACGCAGCCATCAAATATGGATCTATCTTACAATCATGAATACATAACTCCACGCAGCTTCGATGGATGAAACTAGATCCAAGGTCTTGATCTCCAGATTTATCAATCCATAATAAAAATCTAACCATGCAAGTGAAGGTCTCGAGGTCGAACATGGTAGAAACCACTTGATTACTGATCAATGATGTGAATCATTAACAAGTGCGATAGAAACCACCAATAATGACAATGGTTCTCAAGGTACCGTAGTAAATTCTATAAAGTGTGAATAAATTTCTTTTCGTTGAACACTCATAGAATCATTCGATCGAAGGTCAATGATGAGAACCTATCGTCGAAGGCAAAAACCTGCCATTACAATATGCAAGCTCCAAGTTACCAAAAGAGGGTTTCTAAGTCAACCTCCTAGATAATGAGATGACGTCAAAACGAAGAGACCCATCGCAGGAGGTTCTTGGTGTATCCCCCATGAACAGCATGAAACGGGTATCAAATTTTGAAGAAAAAATTGGAGTAACTTAGGACTGACCCAGGGATGATTGACACGATTGAAGGTTATGACTTTCAAGGTAATTTTGACTGAGGTTGCACATATCTTGAACATATTAGAGACATGAAGTTTTGACTTGGTATAATTTGAATAAAAAATAGTACCATATACCATTTTGAAGACTTTCAATGAGGTGTGACCAATTCTTTCAATGAGGCATGACCAATTCATAGGAAAATAGATTTCACAACACAAACATAAAAAGTGACAGAATGTCATGTTCAAGAGCAACATATTTCCTTCTTATAATACAAAAAACAAATGTTATTTCCCAATTCCCCCCCTTGCCCCCCCCACCATTACTGGAAATTACCTCTTTATTTTTACACAATCTTGAGGAGGATAACATATCCTTGTCCTTTAATCTCATCCTTCGGATGAGTCCTTCAAAGCATTTTTAACGAACCCTTGAAAGGAGTGGTTCGGTCTCATCATGATTGAAAAGTCCT
This sequence comes from Pinus albicaulis, assembly GCA_034641835.2. Lineage (NCBI taxonomy): Eukaryota > Viridiplantae > Streptophyta > Pinopsida > Pinales > Pinaceae > Pinus > Pinus albicaulis. The sequence goes on along the minus strand of CM076570.1, from coordinate 1,275,235,618 downwards.
AATATGTTGTAATATTAAAAACATTTCACACGATATTTGGAATATTAGAGTTTTTAATTGTCTTACTTAATTAAGTAAATAAAAGGGTGGAGGGACCCATAATCCTCAAGGATGAATAAGATCCACTTTTGATGTGTGAATGTGGATCAATTTAACATATATTTACATTATGGAGTAGTGGACCAGCTAATAATATGAATGGAGTGGAGATCATGTCTCATTAATGAAACATATAATGGAGGTTGAAGAAGTCAACTGAGATCATGGAAGGAATCTAAAGTAATATCATAGAGAATTCATGATGAATTGATGGAGGAAGTAGTGCATTTAATGCACACATGATGGAGAAGGTGCACATTGCATGTAGACATGATGGAGGACTTGGAGAGCCAGCGCAATCAACCATGGAGGATTATGTTGACATGAATAACGCAGTTTAGAGATGGGCCAGGGCTTGGGAAGGCTCACTTTGTATATAAAGGAGATGAAGGCAAAATTTGAGGTATTCTTAAGTTTATGATTTGAGGATCTGTTTAGATCCGAATTTGGTAGGTGACATATCCATGCATTCTTATGTTGTTTAGCACAGGGTGTTCCTGAGTGGAAATCCGACCCTTACACTTAGAGCACTTGTGTGCCTACTTTGGGAAGGCTATTTTGAGCCGCCATTCATCATCAGGCATTGGTGCCACACTATTTCCATTCTCTACAAAACACATACTTTTAGGGTTACGTAATTCTTGAAGATCAGTTTGGGAGGTGGAGGTTGTCTTCAGTATTTCAGCTAGAGAATCAGTGACAGTTTATTCCTATCACCTTGACTTCAAGATTAGCAATCCCAAGGCCTCATTTCAAATCTGGCATTAGGAAAAACTTTATTGACCTCCTATCAACAAAAGTCCCATCAATTATTACGCATTCCATCATTGCAAATCCAGAGGAGGAAGGAAGTTGCTAGCATTTTAACTAGTAATCCTGTGAGGGATCATCCCCTCACCTTTCCATCATTGTTTCCATCAGCCTGGAGCTTATTGCAGCACATTTTAGAAGGCATTGATACTCTCCCTCTTGTACAATGCAGTTTTTCCAGCAGTTGCATCTCTAGTTACTTCATTTTGAGGAGGAAGAAGAGACAAGATCTCAAGATTCTAGCTTGGAGATCTGAAGGAGCGATCAACCCTCAAAGCTTAGATCTATCAGTATAACATATTGTAGCCATATTTGGATAAGATATAGCTTTATATTTGCATAACCCAACAGTCAAAGGATAAAACCCTAGGAGGGTGATTTTCCAAACTCATAGATCTGGAAAATCCTTCTGCGTTATCTTGGGTTTCCATCACATTGGCCAGATCTTGAATCTTGGCATCATTAGAGCTCCTGAGCTCCATAGGTCTGCATTTCCCTTTGCAGCAGCTATCTGCACATCATCAATAAAATGGATAGCATGGTATTGCTTCTTGTAGCTCTCCATTTATGCAGTTCTCATTGTAGCATGTTTGCAAGGTCATTCTAGGCCACTTCTTTGGCTAGAGTACCTCTATTTTTACATTGTTGTAAATGTAATCCATATCCAATGAATAAAATGGCTCAGCTTCTCTGTACATTCATACGTTTTCCTTAGATTTTTTGTTTACTTAGTTGCAATTCATCTATTGTGTTTTAATATTACTGCATTCTCCCTTTTGGGATATTACAGTGGTATCAGAGCATGATATTTGGTTCAACTTGTGGACACTTCATCTTTTGCATCAAAAGAAGAAGCATATAGTAGAGATCTACTATAATGGAGGGATTAAGTTCTGTTGCATCTTTCTTGAGAAATATGAAGGATTCGTACTAGGAGATCAATGAAATGAAGGTGGAGTGTAAAAACTCTGGTAAACTTGATAAATATATATTATTAATGATGAAGATAAGAGATAAGAGATGATTACAATGAGGGATCACCTAGGCTTTAAATATAGCCTCAAGGTGTCCCTTGGCGAAGAGGCATGATCTTTGATCATGCCTTTTCAGTTAATAACCTAAGATAACTAAACCTAATTAATAAATAATAAAATATAAATAACAGAAGGAATAAAGGCAGAAAGAAACCTCAAGAAGGTTTCAAGATGAAGAAGGTACTAGTACTTCTTATCAACAAAAAAGAAGACCAAAGAATCATAGATCTCCTCATAGATCTACTATTCCCACTTTCTTTGAAGAAGGTGAATGGTATAGAAATGAGTAAAGGAAATAAACTAAGACTCATGAGACTCTCAGTCTGTATCTTGAAGAGTATAAAGCACAATCTAGAGCATTCACGGAGAGTCTAACTCTCCAACAATTCTTCCAAATCAAAGAAGAAAGAGGATCCTATAGCAGCAATCGAAGGAAGAGGCACAATAGATTCTATTTGATGGATCTTTTTCAAGAAATGTTAAGGCTTGGAGGAAAGATTTGGATTCCTTTTTCAGGCTACATCCTATGGCTGAAAGAGAGGTTGTTCAGATTGCAACACTTCATCTTTATGGTGAATCCAATGATTGGTGGTTTGATCAGATGGAGCATGCAAAGGTGACCAAATAAGATTTCTTTCACAATTTGAGGAAGAATTTTGATGTGAGAAACCTAGAGATGTGTCACAAGGTGACATTTCCTAAGGGAAAAAAGGAGGATGTCAATCTTGTCACTTTGGATAAAGAGTCACTACATTCACCACCAGCTGCAGAAGTACTTGCATTTAGAGAAGAGACACTTGCACTTTTTCAAGATAGTCTTGAGCCACTCTTGACACATAAAGTCCCATGCATGATTTGGGAGATGCACGAGAAAGAGGAGGTATATTCCAACACTGGTACACTTGCAGAAGAGTAGTCTTCACTCTTACCAACAGTTGGAGAGATCATTGCACCGAAAGAGGAAAATCTTGTGATCTTGCAAGATGATTCTAAATCTGAGTTGATCCAAGGTATGCATCCATTTTCATCTCATATTGTTTCAGTACCTTTTATTGAAACTTATGGGGGCATGCCATCAGGGCCAATGCATAACCAAGGGTTAGAAAAAAATGCTGATTTGGAGCAGCAACATATCACTGCATAGATGACCCTTGATCTAATAAAGGAGGAAATGAATAACTATCCTAGTTTGGCATTGTTAAACTACATTCAACCCTTTGAGTTGAAATGTAGAATTACAGAAGATGGGATGAGCATGACCCTATGTACAATGGTTGGTTATGAGATTAGCATGGTGCCTTGCTTTGAGACATCATATACATCATTCTGTAGATCTACATCACTATTAATGAGCAGTAGTGAGAAGAAGAGGACTCATTCCGTATGGGATAAATCATATGGTAGCTCCATTCATGAAGCATTGGAGAGGAAGTTGATAGATGGTAGGCATCTTGAGATGGGTACTCTTTTCCCCTTTCAAGATGACTCTTTCTCAATGATCATCCCTCAGCTCAAAGATAAACTTCTACTTGTAGTAGATCCAGAACCTCATTGGTTTTAGAAGGAAATTGATGAGAATAAGGTCTCATTAAGAGATCTCATTGGAGGTGCACTTCAAAATTTCATGGCATGCAAATTTCTTCATCAATTTAAGGTGTATGGTATTCTACAAGGGGACGATAGCATGTTTATCTAGAACATCACTCATCATCCACATGGGGATGAGTGGGTGAGGATGATAAGCGAGGGGTTGCATGACCACTTGCAGATATATGACATGGGCCAGCATAAAGCTTAGTTATGCTAGTTGCTCCTGGGTGATTTTTGTTACCACCCAAAGACTCCTATTTCTTTGATCCATGCCTTGAGAAAAACTCATGTAATGAAGAAGGAGGCATGGCTACGCTAGCTGCTCTTGGGTGAGTACGGTTACCACCCAATAGATCATATTTTCTTGACTCTTGCCTTGTGTATCAATGAAAGTATGCAGAAAATAAAGGTATGTTCATTTTGGTTGTCCTTAAGAGAGTTTTTCCAACATATGACATCTCCTATGTCTATGTGTTTTGTATTGTGTAAAACTTGGCATGGTACTCTCATGATGTGTATTGATGGTGTTTTCTTGTATTGGGCTGATGTGACATTCGACATGTCTATCAGTATGTTTTTATTCCATGATACACATGAGGAGGTGAAAAGGCATCAAGATCTCTTTTTGCTTTGGTTGCTTTTGGGGGAGTTTGGCTTGTCCATCTTGCATGGTGGAGATGGAGGATGGCAGCAAGAGGCCGTACTCTGGTGGTTACTATTGGGAGAATATGGTTTGACATATTTTTCTACCCATATGTTTCTATTTCTTCTTTTGCATAATGTTCGAATGATGTTTGGATCCAACAAGGCCAATAGGGATAAGGATGAGAGCATGTCAATGCTCAATGTACTTCATGAAACATGGGATGTAGAAACGCTTTGTAAGACAGGACTTTTCTTTTGTGGGGAGAACCATTTTATTTTATGTATCTCATGTATTAATAATGATGTTGGACATCATATGGTTGTCACTTGGTACTTCTTAGATAAAGGAGGACATCTAACTATATCGTTGGAGGTCATTCTATGCATTATTAAAAGACAACTTTGGAACCAAAAATACATAACACATTGCAGCAAATGGACGAGGCCTTCCTTATGTGGATGCCATTTGGAGGGGAATAGATGGCTTTGCATCTACTTTTGTAGTTGCTTGAGGATAAGAAACATTTTTTTGGGGAGGACTATAATATTCCCAAATTTTCACATGATATTTGGAATATTAGAGTTCTTAATTTTCTTACTTAATTAAGTAAATAAATAGGTGGAGGGACCCATAATCCTCAAGGATGAATAAGATCCACTTTTTTTGTGTGAATTTAGATCAATTTAACATAAATATACATAATGAAGTAGTGGAGCAACTATTAAAATGAATGGAGTGGAGATCATGTCTCATTAATGAGATAGATCATGAAGGTTGAAGTAGCCAACTGAGATTATGGAAGGAATCTAAAGTAAGATCATAGAGCATTCATGATGAAGTGATGGAGGCAGTAGTGCATTTAATGCACACATGATGGAGAAGGTGCACATTGCATGTAGACATGATGGAGGACTTGGAGAGACAGTGCAGTTAACCATGGAGGATTATGTCCACATGAACAACGCAATTTAGAGGTGAGCCAATGCTTGGGAAGGCTCACTTTGTATATAAAGGAGATGAAGGCAACATTGGAGGTATGCTTGAGTTTATGATTTTAGGATCTGTTTAGATCTGGATATGTCAGGTGACATCTCCATGCATTCTTATGCTGTTTAGCTAAGTTTGCAGTGATGTTTAGCACAGGGTGTTCTCGAGCGGGAATCCCACCCTTACCCTTAGAGGAATTGTGTTCCTACTTTGGGAAGGTTATTATGAGCTGAAATTCATGATCAGGCATTGGTGCCACACTATTTCCATTCTCTACAGAACGCATACTTTCAAAGATTACACAATTCCTGAAGATCAGTTTGGGAGGTGGAGGTTGTCTTCAGTATTTCAGTTGGAGAACTAGTGAAGGATTACTCCTATCACCTTGGACCTCAAAATTAGAAATTCCCAAGGCCTAATTTCGGATTTGGAATCAGGCCAAACATTATTGACCTCCTATCAGCAGTAGTCCCATCAAGGATTATGCAGTCCATCATTACAGATCCTGAGGAGGAAGGAATTTGCTTGCATTTCAGCTAGTAATCCTGTGAGGGATCATCCCCTCACCTTGCCATCAATGTTTCCATCAGCCTGGAGCTCATTACATCAAATTTTAGTAAGTACTGAGTCTCTCCCTCTTGTACAATGCATTTTTTCTAGTAGCTGCATCTCCTGTTGCTGCATTTTGAGGAGGAGGAAGAAGAGATAAGATCTCAAGCTTCTAGCTTGGATATCTGAAGGAGGGATCAACCCTCAAAGCTCATATTTGTCAATATAACATATTTTAGCCATCTTTGGATCAGATCTAGCTTCAGATCTGCATAACCCAACAATCAAATGATCAAACCCTAGGAGGGTGATTTTCCAAACTCATAGATATGGAAAATCCTTTCTGGGTTATCTTGGGTTTCCATCACATTGACCAGATCTTGAATCTTGGCATCATCAGAGCTCCTGAGCTCCATAGATATGAATTTCCATTTGCAGCATCTATATGTACATCATCAACAAAAGGGACAGTGCAATATTGCTTCCTATATCTATCCAGTTACGCAGTGCTAGTTGTAGCATGTTTGCAGGGTCATTCTAGGCCACTTCTTTGGCTACAGTACCTCTATTTTTACATTGTTGTAACTGTAATCCATCTCCAATGAAAAAATGGCTCAGCTTCTTTGTATATTATGATGTTTTCCTTAGGTATATTGTTTACTTAGTTGTAGTTCAACTATTGTGTTTAAGTATTACTGCATTCTCTTTTTTGGGATATTACAAATGTTTCTGTTTTATGAGTCCAGTGAAGGAATTGTAGATATTATACAAAATACATGTATGTCCTAGATTCTCCTGATCTAACAATATGCTACTTTTAAATATATAATTGCTTCTACAAATCTTTGTGGAATTTAAAACACAATCACCAATTACAATATCATGAAGAAAGATCAATCACACACAACATAGATAATTTACCAAGGAAATCTTATAGCTAAAAACCCTGATATATTCTATTTTATATTATATTATCGATAATGAAACAATTACATACAAAGATCCAATCCAAGAGCTATCAGTACATGATCTAACTATCTCACACTGTCATACAAAAATTGGCAAGTTCCTTAACCAATTTACTGTCTCTAGACAACTTGCCTCCACTGTGCAATCCATAAATGAATGCAATATTTCCTGCGCAATCCTCATGGGCACATCCAATGTGTGTGTGGTTGCATGTGTGCAACCGAATAATGTCACAATTGATAGTTTACTTCCTTTTCACCTAGAACTCAACTGGGTTTCCATTGGATCTGACATGCATGTAGTTAATAATAGTAAATCTCTAGTTTCATGTGAGACCACTAATTGTGAATTAATTAATAATTAATTCACTTGATCTCTCACTAGTGTATCTTCAGTTACAACTAGCATAATTGAGTTAAACTACTTTACAACTTGCATAACTGCACTTCCAACTCTATTACAACTTTGAATTACTTAGTTGCAACTAAGTCAACTTGCATGTCCCACCAACCAACCTCTTAACTCGAAATTCATTTAGCTAACTAATTTTCCACTTCAGTTAACTATTTCCAAGTTCTCATTTAGAATAGAATATAGTTTATTGTACAACTAATATTAAGGGATAATAATAGTAGACATGCAATCTATAAATAGAATTTTCACATACATCTATAAATATACATACACCTAAAAATAGCCCAAGGCTCCATTATAGTGTAGGTGACTAATTTTCACTAGGATATTCTTGTTGAATCTCAACACTCCCTCTCAACAAGAAAGGTATTATCCTTCACCCCGATCCTATCTCTATGGTATTCAAATTTGCTCCTGGTGAGCGCCTTCGTTAGAATATCTGCATCCTGATCCTCCATAGGAAGGTACTGAAGCAATGTGATTCTCCTCTACCCAAAATCTATGAGATGATGGTACCGGATATCTATATGCTTAGATCTATCATGAAACACAAGATTAATCGAGAGTTTAATGCAACTCTGATTATCACAATGAATCATTTTCGGCTCCAGATGAGAACCAAACAAGCCAACCAAGATCTTTCTCATCTAGATAGCCTCACATGTAGCTTGACTCACTACTATATATTCTGATTTCATTGAACTGAGTGCCATGGATCTCTGCTTCCTGATGTACCAAGAAACAACTATAGATCCGATACTAAATATCCCCCCTAATGTGCTCTTTCTATCAGATGGACTGCCCGCCCAATATGCGTCCGTGAAGCCATGAAAATTCACTCCATCCATATTTTTTTACCATAAACCATACTATTATGTGCCCCTCAGGTATCTCAAGACATGCTTACCCGCCTTCCAAAAGAGCTTGGTAGGATTAACCATAGCTTGACTTAGCTGGTTAACTGCATAGAAAATATCTGGTCTTGTGTTCACTAGATACATTAGTGAACCCACTAAATTTTGATAGACAATAGCATCCACTACCTCTCCAGAGGTGGCATCCTCTTTCCTCAAATTTCTTGGAAGAGGATTATCCATGGGTTCGAATCCCTCCATGTGAAACTTACCCAGTATCTCCCTTGCATACTTTCCTTGAGACACAAAAATTTCACCATCTCGCTATCATATTTCCAATCCAAGGAAATAATGAAGGAGGCCCATATCCTTCATCTCGAACTCCTTTGCAAGATCCTCCTTGCATGAGTGTATCAGCTGCTCATCACCAGCCAATATTAAATCATCAACATAAAGAACAATGATTAAAATCTTACCCTCCACCACAATTTGGTATAGGTTTGAATCTGATTCACTTTTGGTGAAGCCCAGTCTGGTGAAATAGTTATATATCCCAGTGTACCAAGCACTAGGTGCTTGCTTCAGCCCATACAACGCTCTTTTGAGTCGGCACACATGTGACTCACTGTTGAAGATATAAAAACCTTCAGTTTGATCTATGTACACCTCTTCCTCAATGATCCCATTGAGAAACAAAGTTTTCACATCCATCTCATGAATGTGCTAGCCCATCTTCACTGAGAGAGAAAGGATGGTCCTTATGGAAGAATACCTTGCGACAGGTGAAAAGGTCTCTTCATAATCTATCCCATCGATATGTGAGAAGCCCCAAGCCCCAAATCTGGACTTGTATTTCTCCACAATCCCATCACCAACTTTCTTTACCTTGTAGATCCATCTTGAACCTACCACTGATTTATCAACTGACCTTGGAACAATTTCCCAAGCACTATTTTTGAAAATTGAGTGATACTCCTCCACCATTGCATCTACCCATGTGGGCTCCTGCACTGCTTCCTGAAAGGAAGATGGTTTAGTCACAATAAATTTTCTCATGAGAGCCATGTATCCAGTAAATCGGCCAGGAGATTATCTTTGTCTACGCTGTGAAGTAGGGGCTCCTACATTCTGTGCAGCATCAAATCTCAGCCTATTAGCTTTTGTGCTATGAATTTTGCTAGTTCTGATGGATGGCTCTGCGTGAGAGGACTCCTCCACTCCATGACACTCCTCATGTGGATGATCCACATCTTCAGACTCATCGTTGGGAACTAGTAGTTCCTCCTTCGAATGCAAGTCCAACTCCCTTTCAAGCAACAAGCACATGGCTTTCCCCTCATCAAATTTTATATCATGCCACACAATAGTCACTCTGCTGTTAGGAAAATACACACGATAATTATGGGGTGTTTCTGTGTACCCCACAAAAATCCCAACTTCAACAATCGATTCTAGCTTCTTCCTGGCATCCTTAGTCACATGCACATAAATAGATGAGCCAAAAATCTTAAAGTGTGAAACATCTGGTTTCTTACCAGTGAAAGCTTCTTCAGGTGTACTCAAGCCAAGTACTCTATGAGGATAACAGTTTTGCACATAAACTGCAGTGTTGCATGCTTCCACCCACAAATGCACTGGTAGGCCTTGATCATGCAACATCACTCATGTTGCACCTATTAGTCATCAGTAATTTTCACCTATTTAGATGACTAAATTCTTTGACTCAGATTTCTAGAAATCTAAATTCAAGAATCATGTGTGTTCTAGAAATCTCCTCAAAGAGAAATTTTCACTATCCTTATTCCTTGTCAAGCATGGCCAATCCATCATCCAGATAAAACCCCATCATGGAATAATGTCCCTCACTCTTTCTTTATTTTTCACCTTTCCCTAGAACCCTCTGTCTCAGTTTGCCTAAGCCCTCTACCTTTACACCTTGTTTCACCAAGAAAACAAATATTTCTCCACTTCTCACCAAGTGCCTCAAGCAATGGTGGTGACAAAATCATTTATAGAAAGCCCTTTCAAGGAACACAAAGTTGTTCTAGCTGTCTAGGATGGTGGTGCATAGTAGAGCATCAAAATCTTGTCTCCTCATCCAAAAACCTGATTCAAAGTATACAGTCAAAAGCCTTATTCCAAAGACATTACAATCAGTCTATAGGTTCACCTAGGTTATGCACTATCATGTTTCTAACTTAACTATTTCCACAGGTGTTCAAAGATGGAGTCAAGAGGAACAAATTTGAGGCTTTTTATTATCCAAGGAACATTAAAATACCTCCAAAGGTACCCTCTTGATCGAACAATAAGTCTGCAAAAAGAGAAATCTACCATGCCCAAGCATTTCTGCAAGAATTTCTGGTAATTAGTTTACAATAGAACAGAGGCAAAGAAAGACACCTTAAAAGGCTCATGAAGGCATCCATAGTTGGTGATTAGGTATAGCAAGCTGAAGTCTATAGGAAAGATCATGATCTCATGATAAGAATGTTATGAAGCGCTGCCCATCAAAAAGTCTATGCAGATTCCAAAAGGACTGTGGCACATAAGCAACATTGCTCATCAATTAAAGAGATCATTAAAAGGATATTTGGCCTCAAGCATGAATTTAGAAAAGGGACAGCTTCCCTTTGCCCACATTCCTGCAAAAATACCAAAAAGCCATCAGATAAGCTATAAGGAAAGGTAAAAAGGAGGATCAATACAATAAGCTCATTCACAACCTAGAAGAAAGCAATAGGTGTGTATTTACTGGGAATGAAAATGTGTGACTGATTTGACCAAATAGTGGAAAATACTTGTATTACAAAGGTCAAAGAGCTCCTCCAACCATCCAAATAATCATTTGAGACTTTTTTAGGCAAAAGTAATAAGTTCAAATGAATGTTTTCTCTGAATACTTTGAAGGCAACCTTGCTTTCTTTTCTGAATATCCCTAAAGGCTCAGAAATTGGGAGAATGAAAAAAATGTTCATAATAAGTGGCAAAGAAACCTCCATCAACAACAGAGGGTTTCAAAGGAATTTCCAACTATTTTCTGAGTTTGGAAAAAAAGGGCACAACTCCACTTGATCAAAGGGTAAAATCTGAAGTCTAAAAAGTTCAAAGGAGACCAATATTGGGCACTATAGGCCACTTCACTGAACGAAATAAAGCATCAGCTCAAGAATCTATTTTCTTACAAATAAATAGTCAAAGGCATGTTCAAAAGGTATAGAAGGGAAAACATAATTTTACATCACCCGAACAAGTGTTCATAACAAGCATGAGTCATCATGGATCTAACCAACTGCCTAAGTGCAAAAAAGAGACAGTGGTTAAAGGGATTGTCAAAGACAGTAAAAGTCAGCTCCTAAATGCATTGGATAAAGGAAAAGGTGCAAATAGAAAAGGTGCAAAAGGGACTTTAGAAAGAGGGCTTTTCAAGTTTAATTGTTTCAAAAAGGAGTATAGAGAATTACAACGCATCTTTTCTCTGCTCATTTGATCATTTACAAGACACAGTGAGGTTTTCAGTTTTTCCGCAGGCATCCTCAGGTGAAAAATTCTTGGTGCTGTGCTCCTGTAGCAATACGTTGCGTGCCTGTAGTCTCCCCCAATGTATTTTTGTTCTCAGTGTTGCGCACCTGTAGGTGGGTGCAGCTCTGCTTGGCATGCAGAGTGAAAGCCCGAGCAACGTGCAGCCTTGCCCATGGGCATTTCACTCCTGCCATATTATTTAATGGCTCACCTCCCAATAGATACCAGCGCTACACTTTTCCACGGGCGTGCAGCCTGCCCGGCATGCAGTCCTACACGAGGCCGCCTTCACAGTGCCCGGGCCAACCTATTTTGTGCTCTTGCCAACATTTTTCGCTTGACTCCACGTTCAGGGTGACCTGACCACCGTGTTGAAGATGGCAACAAGAAGCAGTGAAGGAGGAAACATATTTCCTGATCCTAGTTGGAAAAGTGATCACCTAAACTAGGTGGGGACCACACAAGTGATTTTTGTCGCAAAGTCTATTTTTAGACTATGTTTATTTTTAGACATATGGATCATGTTCTATAAGTTGTGGGATGATATTTATGGATGGTTGGTCAAGTTGGAAAAATAGATGGATTTCTCTTTTTAGACATATTGGGTGAAGTCTGTTTTTAGACTATCAGTCTAAAAATAGAACAGTCAAATATTATTAGCTCTTAATAATATTTGGACTATAAACATTATCTTATCCTCTTGCAGCACTTCAGTTCAAGCTACGGATGTGGCACATGCAGCTGACAGAAGAAATTGTGCTATTCCTAGGGTTTATTTGAGCTTTTGCATGGTTGACTTCAGTTAGAACTCATGTGGCAGAATTTGGTGGAGTTGATGAGAGAGTTGATGGAGTTGTGTTCAATTTAACTTAGTTGAACTAGTTGTATTTAGTTTAACTGACAAATACACTAGTGATGAGTGGTGTGAATTAAATATTATTTAATTCACTAATTATTAACTCATAAATCAACTAAAGAACACATCAGCTGATCCCAAAGGCATGACAATTCAAAGGGAGCATGACCAAGCATAGAGGTGGGTGAAAGGGTGAGTCTACTATCAGTTGTGACTATAGCTGTGCATGAGATTTGCACATTGATTGATTGAGATTTCCAATGAGGATTGGGCAGTTAAAGCCATGGGGATTTGATCTTGGATCTAATTCATTCTCATCTTGGATTGCGCAGTAGAGGCAGGCAAATAATGGAGGAGATTTGAACCCGTGACTTGTTTAGATCTGAGCTAGTTTGTGTGTAACTATTGGAGATAGTACTAAGTACTTGTGAGGAGTATTGTACTATGATTGTTACATGTTCTCTTTCATTATAATATACATATAGTTGGGGGTTTTCAGCTGTAAGCTTCCACATTACATACTGTGTTTATATGTGTGATTGATTAATGTTTCTATATGCGCATGCGATTGTTTTTAATTCCGCAAATTGATGATCAATGGTAGAAGAGGTTATGTGTTATGCATGAAGCTAAAATAGTGTGTGACTAGGATAATCTCGGTGAATAAGTGATTTATTTAGAAATTTATACATGGTATCAGAGCAATATTGATCATCAGATCTATTACGGTGAATACATTTTATTTCTATAGGCAGAGTCTGCAGCGCGGGCCAGGTAGCCTCCGGATTCATCCTTCTTTGAAGGTGAAAGGTCTGGTAAATGCCCCTACAGTTGATCTCTGATTTAGAAATAATTTGTTCTCAAGTGTAGATCGGAAGCAGTTGAGTTTTCAGCTGGTGGAATTCGAATTTGTAGAATTGTTTCTTGGTGTCAAAGGCGAAGATGTCTTTCAATGGATTGCGATTGGAGTATGCCCTGGAGTGTAGCTAGAATTATATTGCATGGGAAGATAGGATGGAGGTGGTGTTAGATGATAATGGGTTGTTGGAGTTCATAGAGAAAGAAGTTCCAAGGCCTACTTCTACTGATGCTGCTGTAGTTGAAGCTTGGCAAAAGAAGACAGCAAGGTGTCGAAGGATTCTGTTGGAGGGCATGAAGGATCACATAGTATCTAGCCTGCATGGTAAAGCTTCTCCATTCTTGATGTGGAAAGATTTGACAAAATTGTTCCAAAGCAAGAGTGACCAAAGGAAGTTGGCGCTCAAGGATAAACTCAGAAAAATAAAGATGGAGAAGAATGACACTATTCCAGTATACTTGACAAAGTTTGTCCACTGCAGGGATGAGCTTGGGGGTGTAGGAGTAAGTGTGGATGATGAGGAACTGGTGAGCTTGGATCTCCTTGGGCTTCCGAAGAGTTGGCACTCCTATTAGGATTCTGTCAATGGTCGGGAGTGTTGAAGTTCCCATGT